>JANHFX010006491.1:0-59563 GCA_027560015.1 Chloroceryle amazona
GGCCGTGGGAGGAGTGCCGTGCAGGTCTGTCTGTCAACGGCCGTGCTCGGGGGAGCGAGGGTAGGGAGTCTGCGGCGGTCCCGGGCACGCCGTGGGTGAGTGCGGGTGCCTGCCGGGCGGCGCAGCGTTTGGGGCGCGAGGTGGGCGGGCTGCGCCACTCGGAGCCGAGCCCTCTGGGCAGGCGACTTTGTGGGCGGCCGGGTCCGGTGTTAGTGCGAGCCCGGCACCCCTGGCCCGCGGGCGGGAGGGGTTCCTGACCCCTCTCCCTGTCGGGCGGAGCGGGTCAGAGCTGGGCGGAGTGGACACGCGTGGGGCCGCCATCGGCGAGGCTGCACCGGGCCCGTGGAGCTGGTGAGGCCGAGCGGGGTCGGGTGGGGGCCCGACCCTCACCCCAACCGCCTTGGGGGGCCTCCCCGCCTTCTCGCCCTTTCTGGGAGGCGGCGGCAGAGCCACTCGCCCCGCCTGGGACCTCGAGCCTTCACCTCCGGCCGGGACAGAGCGGGCCCTGGCTGCGGCGAGGCCGCTTCGGGGCAGGGCTGAGGGCCGGCTCCGGGGCGCTTGCTGGTACCCCAGGGAAGCACTGGCTGTTCCTTGTGGCTTGTTTGAGAGAGAAAGCAGGGGCCCAACCGGGCCGGGCCGCCTTGGCTGTGCCTGGGCGAGACTGGTTTTTCTTTCTGAGTGGAGAAAACAGAGCTATCTGGGTGTTACCTCGGCTTATTAGGCTAAATGTCAACGCACAAAGACTAAAAGTTGTGACTCCCGTTGTTCTTACTAAAGAAAGCCAAAGGAAACAAGGAAGACCTTTTTAAGACGGGCTTTTAAAATATGAATAGCGTTATTAGAAAAAATATTCTGTTGAGTCCCTTTTCAGATAAAGCAAGTGAAAATCTAATTTGCTTCTCTTAATGCACAGTTTATATTTCATTCATTCGTAGTTAAATTTAAAACTCAATAGTGTTTGTTTATTTAAAAATAGAAAAAAAAAAATATTTGGGAAGATGCCCCGACTCCATTTTTGGAGTTCTTGAGTCTTCAAAAGTGATCTAAGTTTTGAGTTTTGACACTGTCATTCAAGCTTTAGTGCAGCTCTTCTATCAGTTACTTCTCTGTGTCTTCAGTTTCTCTCTGCTCCTAAGTAGCTGTTTTTTTGTTAGGTGGCTTTGTGGTGGTTTCCTGTATCAGCATTTAAATAGGATTTTGTGAGTTAGTGTTTTGGCTTGGTTTGTTTTGTTTTCCTCCTTTAATTTAATTAGAATTTTGAGCTGCTGCTATGTGAAAAATCTCATTCTGATATGCTGCATTCGGGTCAAAATACTCTACTTTGCTTTCTGTGGTGGCCATGTCACTGAGAATTTTTACCAATAGCACCCTTAAAACAACATTGTTTATATTCTGTGGCCCAACCAAAGACTTAGAGCAAAAGCTTTAAAAGTGAAAGCAATGCAATGCCTATTTTTTTAATCTAATATTACATTTTATTGCATTTCAAATTAGATTAGCTTTATTTTTAATTACAAACATGAAAGAGAGCCATTCTAGGGAGTACTGTATTATCGGTGTTACTCCAAAGAGTTTGCAAAATCCCACTAGTCTTGTTAAAGTGCTGTTTCTTCCTAATGGCTCTTTGGGTAAACTACATCCCCACTGAAGTTAGTAAGCACTATGCACTGGTCTTATAAGATACATTTTATTTTTAAGTAGAGCAACAGCTTCTGCATCTTAATATATCTGAAAATAGGCTTACCTCCTTCTTTAAGATGCTGTCTTGCAACACTTCTGGCTTGCAGCTGCCAAAAATGAGAGGCCTTTCTTTGTGATGTCCTCCCTTGTATGAGTTTTGAGATCCCTCCATACATTACATGAGTACTTAAACAGCAGACAAATATTCTTAATTTGTTTTCCTGCATTTGTTTTCTTTCAACTGACTTAAATCTACTGTAAAGAGGACTGCTGAGTGCTGGAGTTGGCACAAGGTAGGAGTAGGAGCCACTTGGGATGGAAGTGGGGACTGGCACTACCCCCTTGAGGCAGTGGTTTATTCACTTCCCTATGTGTTGTGTAACCAAGGCAGTGATTTATCTGGCCCTGCTTCTTCTTTCTCAAAATTATGTGTTGCTTTATTTCTGAAATTTAAGTGGTTATGTCACCTTTTTTCCTCCTACCCCTATATTGCTTTATCCTTCTTTGTTATGGAGCACATAGGTTATTCACATGTGCATAGGAAAATGTTACTATGTGACATTTTGATGGAAGAATGAATGTATAAAGCTGTTAGAAGCCCGTGGCACATTTACGCACACTTAGCTGGCATGTAAAAGCTACCACTAGAGGAAGCATATTGGCTCTTGAGGCTCAGCTGAAGTACTATTGTGTGTAGCTCTAGGTCACTCTTAGGGCATTACAGTGTTAAAGATGTGTCTAGATTTTAAACGATCAAATGTAACTCAGTCATTCTTCCTTGAAAATTCCTCTTGAGTTTATCAGCAATCCAAAACTGACCACCTTGGAGCAATTGTACTCTGCTGAGATGAAAATGTACGAGTTGTGCTCTGAGCAGGCCTGTAGCGCTTCTAATTTATTGCACAAGAAGGAATGATTGTTAGAATGATTAGTTTGTTGCTGGCTTACTTCCGTGGCTGATGAACTAATTTGATAAATGCCTAGATGCTCTTATGCTGGAAAATCCCTGGTATGACCTCCTAATAGATGTGATACAGTTCAGTATCATGGTGTAGAATGAAAATGGTTGTCTTTGATCTGTGTGAACTCTTAAAAATCAGGGTAGGGAGGGGATGGAGAACCTGGCCATGTAAGAACAAAGCCTTTTTACACATCTCTTTCCTTTCAGCATCTCAAGAGAAGAGATCCGTTTTGTGTAAAATAAGTGATTTCCAGAGGACAGCCCCAATGACAGAACTCTCTGCACATTTACCCCAGTTTCAGCATGGGCAGCTGACAGAAAACTTCTCTGATAACCACCTCAGCAATACCGTATGTAACAAACATAAAATGTAAACTTAAAACATAAAAAAAAAATGCAAAAAAACCCCCAAATTTATTACCTGGTTACAGTTAAGTCAGAATGATTTATGAGAGTGGATAAAAATACAGTTCAGAACTATAGAAATCAGTTTGTTGGGAGTAATTTCCTCTGTCTGGACTGTTGTGGTGATATGCAGTGCCAAAAGAAGTACTCTGTAAAATATCTGAGTCTGAACGCATTTTCTAAACTCATTTTTATATAAAGATAAGACGTCCCTCTATTTTAAACTGGTGATAGAATGACCAAGCCCTCAATGAAAATAAGAAAATGGTGTGGGATGCTTGTGTGTCAAACACTGACCTTTAGAGGATTTAGTGATTTCTCTTGGTCCATCCTCGTCTGTGGTTTGCTTGATTCACAGGTTTCTCAGTCACAGAGTTAATTTTACTCTAGGATAGAGCTTGAGGCCTGGGTTTTGTTGATGCTGTTGCTGGAGGACTGCTCTGCAGGAAGAGCAGCACTGACTTCTTATACTTCTGAATAATTGTCAAGGTGCTCTCAGAGGTTTTGGGGGGAGGGGAAACGCAAACCATAAAATTTTATATGCTTGCTTCAAAGGACGTAAGCGCGTAGTTGTTGCTAAAACTACTCATACTGCACATGCTTTGGTAAAACCAAGTTTAGATGATCTACTTGGGTGTGGTGCTCAGGCTTTTGTATTTGTCATGCTCAGTTCTTTGTTCCTGCTATAGCTCTTGAATATCAGGCTTCCTTGTGACACAGGAATGCTCTTGTGAGTCTGGGCCACTTGTAACCATGTTTATGGCAGTGATACAAGAGAGTATTTTGATCCCTGTTTTAACTCGTGTGTATAATCCAGCCATTGAAATAGAATTTTGAAAAATCTTTGTCTTTATCTCAGATCATCATCCTGCTATATCAGATATAAAACATTTGAAAATTTAAATTAAGAAGTCAGTCTGACTTAAGACCTTACTAAATATGTAAAACTGTTAATAAAAAAGTGGAAAGTCCTACTACATTCTTTGTGCTTTTAGTTCAGAGGTAATGAAAAATGTTTCTTTTCATCTTGCTCAGGTGAGAGATTAATTTTTATTCAACACTTCTACTAGATTAAGGCAGCAGAGCTCAGCAGTAAACTGTGGGCTCGCCATGCTCACAGATAACTTGGTGATGCCTCTTCCCAGCAATGCGGGATGGATGGTTCTATTTCCTTCTCACTAACAAGCTGTACTGATGAGTAACTACTAGTGCTTTTTCTTTACAGGCTTTAGTATAACTCTAGGTGTAGTTAAAATACATAGCTGTAATAATTTTTCTTCCATGCACGCATCTACTTTGTTTCTATATATACGTACAAAAATCCTTTTCTGCTTAAGTCTGTCTGGCTTCTGTGGCTAACAGGCAGTGTGGAAGATGGCTGAGTATTGTAATTTGCTATCTCCTAGTCACACTCCAAGTTCAGACCAGTCTTCAATATCTGTCACTGTATAATGATTTTTAAACATAAATGGTGTGAGAACTAACAAAGTTTGGTGCCTGCTGTCAGGCAAGGCAGTCTGCTCCTGAGGTATAAATTTGGTTTTAATAAATAAAAACATTTTGTCAAATATGCCAGGTTTTTATCTCTTGGTTCAGGGATACTACTCTGGGTTTGCTGTTAATTATTTTCCTCATAGGGGAAAAAAAACACTATAATTTGCTTCTGATATTGTTTATTCACCTGAAAGCGCGTAGTTCGTAACTTACGTTTGCTTACGGTGTTACAACAGGTGTTACTGACTTGTTAGCTTCAGAATTTTCACTTTTAACTATGTCTGAGGACAGTGAAGACTCTGTTCCTTTGCTTCCACTTCAGCAAGAGTCCATGGCCTCTGCTCTGTTTAATACTGATCAGGTAGGATATGAGTGCACTTTGTTCTTTTAAGGAGTGGGACACGCGCATGTCACGTTTAGCTACAACTACACTTCTAGTAGTCCGAGAGGACAACTTTTTAACTTTTTTCTATTTTTAACAGCAAATGAGAGAATAACTCTTACAACTGTTTTGGTGCTGAACAGGTTTTCATGCACTGTGTTTTAGTATGTAAAGGCAGCTTGTGATGGTGTCTTTGTTCCTAAGTAGTGAAGGGAATAAAAAGGCACATATTTGTCTAATTTCTTCAGTTGTTCTCTCTGTGTTTGATTTTGCTGTTTTTTGTAGTTGTACGCTAGTTAATCAGCCTTTTCCTTTGGCTGTTTTTGTGTTTGCTTTGCAAAACTGTAGATTTTTTGTTTTATTTTTTATATTTCTGCCTAAGATAGAGGTAAGTGCTTGCTCAGGCAGGACTACTTTTACAGCAGAAAAAGAGCACTGTTTTCTGCAGAAACCTAAATACTAGGTCTGCTTTACTTCTGAAGCATTCCAAGGCTCTCATCATCTCCAATGCAGTGTTACTTGCAATCATCTTCGTTTATTTAGGCAGGTAAGCTTATTGTCTTGTAGTAGACTGAGAGAAATGGAGTATTTTCACTATCAAAGTAAAAATGTTGCACTTTGAGCTGTAATTTGTACAGAAGGATGTTCAGCTGTAGCCAGCATTTTAGAAGAAATAAACGTAATACCTTTATTTGCATTCTCCCATATTCCTGTTTCTATCTGACTTTCAATAATTATATCCGAGGACTTTATGCAAAATGCCAAGTGATTTGTGATTAATCTCTCATTTAGCGAGAAATAATATAGAACCCAACATCTTTTTCAGGACATACTTTAAGTCAATACTAATTTAAAATTAAGGTTAAAACCTTAATTCTAAAAATCTGTTTGCCTGCTAGTTTTAATTTCTTAATTAAAACAATTTTAGGTTCTTTTTTTTTCCTCACCTTATGTTGAGTTTCCTTTTTGAAAAATGAAACGAGCCCTGCTGAGCTTGACACTGAGGATACCACAAAAAACTAGTAAATAGGCAAAGCTTTTGGTGTTTATTGTTACATTGTAATGTTTTGTAAAAGCAAATTTTTCATGACTTGGGAAAGTTGTAAAGCTTCAGACAAGGTTTTACCAGTGTTGGTGTTTGCAGTTCAAAGTCCAGGTACTTGTACTCCTTAATCCCTTGAGTGCTTTTGAAAACCCCACTATGACTTCCTGAGTGTGTAATTAACATTTTATCTTTTCTGAGGGTAGGGCTGGGAAGATTGTGTAAAGACTCTCCAAAATTATTATTGATATATTGAAAGCTCCAGTGATTTAATGAGATACAAATCATCAGTTATGTTTGGAAATGCTGTTAAGGACAGGTAATGAGACTTTAGTAGTGCATGTTTTAAGGAAAAAAATTACCAGCATAAGAGTGCTTAAGCAGAGAAACCTGAGGTTATTTTTAGTGCCCTATGTTATGTCTAGAGCAATTTTATGAAAACTGAGTGATATTTTAAAGGTCTAGCAGAAGGTATCTTCCTTCAGCTTCCTGTACACTTTAATCTAAAGCTGATTTAGTGCACTTACTCAAACTGAACTTTTTTGTAAATGAAGTAATTCAGAAGAAATGAGACTAAAATTTTTGATTCCTTACAAAATTAGTGTTACAACTCTTACATTAAACCTGAGCGGAAGGAACAGAAAGGTACAGCATTGGCTTTGGACTTGGTAATACAGTAGAAAAAAAAAAATAGTAGTCAGTGTAAACTGTTCCATTTTAGGGCTTGTTTAGAGTAACTGATAAACATAAAATGGCTTTGTTTCTTTCTAGTTCAGAACATGTGAAACATAGCTCACTCTTCTGTTGTGTTCTCTGTATGTACACACAACATAGAAAAGGCTGCATGCCCCTGCTGATGGGGCTTATTGTATAGTGAGCAAAAGGTTTGTGACACCAGGAGTGCAGGCCTAATCGTTTACTTGTAGGTGGTATTCTCAATTTGTTGTTTTGCTTGCGTTTAATCTTAATTCCACAAGAAGTTTACCTCTGGCTTTGTGTTTTAATTACATCCTTGGTGTCTGATGGAGCAGTATCAGGAAGGCTAGGAGGCTCTTTCATATTTGCTGACAAGAGTGGTGGAATTTCTTCAGTGTCAGTGAAAGGATGTGGCAGTAGTGTCCTTGGGAAGGGAAAGAAAAAAATCTGTACACTGAGCTCATCACGCTAAAAATTTGGGATCACATCTCAGTATAAAGACTGAGAATTACCTGAGTTTGATCACAATTTCTGTATCATTCTTGTTGCTAAAAATGTGAGAATGCAGTACCTCATGGAACTCCGATTTAATACATATTATAGTTAGTGTACTGTAGTGACAGTAATGTGGTAAGGAAAGTTACAATTTTCTTGGTATTTTCATGGAGTTAGGGTCATAAATGTCTGTTTGGCATTATTTCTAGGAACAGATAGAGTTAATTCCTGTCAAGTTTTGAGTAATCTACTGTCATGCACCCTTGTATCAACTGTAGTTTGGAGTAAAGGGAAAAAGAATCTGTCTTTGTTCAGCTTTTTCAATTCAGTTTAAAGGAAAGGTGACATAGGCAATCAGCCTACTTTTGCTGCTGCTTGTTTTAATATAAATACTTCTAACATAACCCTGTGTTTCCATTCTTTTGATAACTACCTGATGCAATTAATTACTACTGTTTAAGTCCTTGATGTGGCAAGTGTTCATGACTGTAAGTATTACCATACATGTTTCCTCCTCAAGATCATCTTTACCTTAGTTGCACAAGAATTCCGCTGTGGATACTTGCTGAGGAAACTGGCTTTTATGTGTTGCAGAATGACAACAGTGAAAGACGTCATCATGATAACAGTGAGCGCAGAAGGAATGACAATCCCGAGTCTGAGACTAATGGGCAGCCACAAAACAACATCCAGCAAGTGGTGGAGCAAGACGAAGAAGATGATGAGGAGCTGACATTGAAATATGGGGCAAAACATGTGATTATGTTGTTTGTACCTGTCACGCTTTGCATGGTGGTCGTTGTTGCAACCATCAAGTCTGTCAGCTTTTATACGCGCAAGGATGGACAGCTGTATGTACCTACTTTTTTCCCCCCCTCTATGTTTTCAATGGACTCAGATAATTTTCTTTATTCTCCATTTCTTCAAGAGTCTAATTCAAACAGTGAACTCGCTCTTGTCTCCCTTTTCCACTCCACCAGCCTGAGGATAGTTTTATTTTATTCCTTCCAGAAACCAGACTTTATATATGTGGGTTTGTTAACATTTATTGTCTGTCTGGTGACCGGTCAGGATAATATCTTCATTGTTACTGCTTGATTCAAATCCCAGTCCTCATTTGAATACTTCAGTGTGCCCTGTGGTATTTATAAACTCAATTCTGAGCCAAAGCTATTTCAGTTGTGCTCTGCTACAACACAAAGATTTTGGAAAAGAAAAAAGCCTGCTTATTTAGGTGAAGCAATATATTTGCCAAGTTCTGGTCTGCCTATGCTGTTTGCTAAAGAAATTCAAATGCAAGAGGAAGCTAGCTTTATGAGGTTAACCTCTGTTGCAGTTACAGAAACTTTCCAGGCAGACTACCTGGGTTTGGTTTGGTTTTGTTTTGTTCCCCCTCCCCTTTTCCCCAAAATATTATCGTTGCCAAAAATAAAGCACTTTCAGTGAAATCTGATTTGAGAGAAAGGAGATAAAGGAAGAATGCTGAACCTGTCAGAACCTGCAGCAAATCAGTCTAAATGTTCCACTGTGAAAACGTTCAGACAAAATGATTCAAAGTGCATTTGGCTTTGAAGTGGTCTTATAATAAAAGTCTGTCAGAAAATATTGCAATAAAGTACAAAGTTCTTTTTTGCTCCCAATGTTCATCAAAGAATTATTTTTATTGAGAATTTACTTCTGGTGTTTCTCCTCTCCCTCTCCTCTCTTCCCTGTAATAGAGTGGGTTTTTTTACCCAGATTGTTGTATTTCTTTAAGAAAAAGAGTTGAGCCTACATTCGTTGTTTTGTTGAAATCACTGGGGATCCTTTCATTGTAAAGCCACTAGATGGTGTGCTCATAAAGGTTTAGGTGCAGTAATAGTCTACTAGAGTCATAACATGTGAGTAACTGTGTCCCCCAATGGGAGCTTCTGGTTTTTGTTTGTTTTATAAAGTAGAAAACAGTAGTAATCCAAGAATGTAGGAAAGTCAAGTCTTCTAAGGAACTTTTTTTTGTTTAAAGTTTGCTAATATGATACTATGCTGCTTTTCAAATTTTGCCTATGTAGAAGACAGCTGTTGCTCTGAATTGAAAGACTACTGCAATTTCATTTGATATTGGCCTCGCATGTTGGAAACATCTGTGCATAGAGTGGCTTTTCAGTTGACTCTTTGTTGTTTTAGCATCTACACTCCTTTCACGGAAGAGACAGAGACAGTAGGACAGAGAGCCCTGAATTCAATTTTCAACGCAGCTATCATGATCAGTGTTATCATTGTCATGACCATACTCCTGGTTGTGCTTTACAAATACAGGTGTTACAAGGTGAGTATAAATATAATTGACTTGAATAATTGTGCTAATTTCATTTATTAGTACAGATGAACAAGGATGGAACAAAATGAAGGATTATCAAGGAGGAGTGAGCAAAAGAAGCAGAACTGGTGATTCAATTCACTGTTTCAGTTTTCTGGTTTCTGTTGCTTTGACCCAATGGGGAGGCAAAGGCCCAGTGCTGACACTGCTGGGCTGTTTGTCAGGATTAGGGTGGCATTGCTTCATGTTCCTGTGAGCTGTACCATGTACTGAAATTTTACTGTGGTCAAGAACTACAATTTACAGACCTCATCCTACAATTTAAAAGCTATTCAGGACTTCAGGGGTTTTCAGTGGGTCTCCTCTCCCCACCCTTCCCCCAGCATAGAAGTCTCCCAGTGCTGTGATGTGTGTGGCTGTCCATGCTAGGAGATATCCTTATAGCAAACACAGAGACTTTAGGGCTCTTTTGTGAAAGACATCAATCAAATAATGATGTAATCTAGGCAAGTCCAGGCTTAGCATAAATAATTGCACTATAACCTGACTGGTAGGAGTTCATGAAAATTCCTGGTTGTCTTTTGGTCTTAGTGTTGACCCATTTGACAAGGCTTGGCCTCATAAAACTTTACAGTGTGCAGCCAAAACCTTGAATCTGTTTCCTAGTTGTAGAACAGGCAGTGGGATCCATGCACTGGCACAAAGATTTGCTCTGCTTTATTTTGTTTTCAAGAGAGAAAAATGTTTTTGGTCTTCATGGCTGTGGGTGAAGCCCCTTTACAAAGTACATGTGGAGCAATGGGGGAAATGGTTTTTGCCTGAAATCTGCATATAGCTTTTTTTAAAGTATGAACCTTCTCTTTTACTGTGATGTGGTGTTGAACCTGAACTGATAAAGTTTTCTTTTTAAACTGACAATTCTTTTCACTCTGATGAAGTCAAATGATTGATGTACTTCAGCTAGGTTCCTTGGCAGTCAGTCAGTTCTCATCAAGTGCTGAAGGTATCAAATGGTTTATACGAAGTTTTTTACATTTCTGGCTACCCTCTTGACCTTACAAAGCACTGCACGTTCTCCTTACAAAAGTAATTGTGGTGACTAAAACATAAGAATGATTAATCAACAGAAGTTATATTTGATACTAATTAAGAGATAATTAACTTATTTTTAGAATTGCTAACTGAGTATTTCTGTGTTGCTATATCAGAATGATGTAAAATTTAGTTACCTGTCCATCAAATTTTACTTTACATGCAGTTCTACATGTAGAATATAGTCTAGATTTTGGGGAATGGAACTTGAATGAAAGAAAGTTAGGCCTCCAGCTGATAGTGATAAATTACTGATCTTACAAGATTTTTATCTGAAAACCCCTTTGAAGAAAGGGAATACAATTTCATCTTCAGTGCTGTTAGTTTTCTGTGTTTCTTCTGTACGTGATAACCCACGCACGTTCCTGATTCTCGCTCCTCAATCTAACCAGAAACAGCATCTTCAAAGTATCTTCTGTATTTGACTAGCTTTTCTTTGTAACAGAGTTTATTATTCTCTGCATTCTTCACTGGTTTAGTCTGCCTAAACAAAATCTGTCTGCTGTAGCTCATTTTAATTCTCTGCATTCTGTAATCCTCAGTTTTTATTTGCATTTTAGCAGGCAAAGCCAACCCTGTACCAGCAATCAATTAGTGTTGAAGTGTCAAATTAAGAGTGAAAATTATTTAATTAGAAGGCAATGAACCTGTCATGGTATCCTGCTAGGAAAACACTGGCCAAAACTTACAAGAAATACTTTGGAAAAATCACTTCTATGAAAAGAGGCATGTGTTTGGAAAATGCTATAGCAAATGAGATACATGCTGGGAATAAACCAAACAACTGTCTGTAAAATGCCAACTTCTGTCAGCTCTTGAAACTACCTCCTTTAGTACTGTTGACAGTAGCTATAAAAGTGTGTGTAGGCATTTGCCCAACTATGGCATTGGTGTTGAACATTGTTAGTATTTTAACCTTTACTAGAGTGAAACATTACTATTTAGTATTCATGCTATTTTATTAAGTGGTAAGAAAGTTCAAGTGATTATAAGTAGAAGAACTGCATCTAGGAGTCATGTTGTCATTAGAAGAAGTGACACAGCTTGCTTTGTCATTTACATAAAATGGTTTCAACTAGTTTTACAGAGAAATAAAATTATTCTTGTTAGGTCACTACTTGGATATATAGGTAGCTTTACAAGTTGCTTGAAAGTAGGATTCTGTTTTAGGTACCTATCAGTCTTCAGCTTTAGTATGTTCTCACCCCCCACAACTTGCTACAAGTGGTAACAGTTTGATGGACTGAGGCATACACTTTGTCATTTTTCCTGTGGCATTTTTACCCAATCTGTGCTTATTGCATGTGGGAAATTCTTAAGTCTTTCTTGAGAATACACTAGCAAATATGGAAAGTAAATCTGCTAGATTAGCAAGTCACAGGACAGGTTTTCTTAGGTTGAAGGTTAAATTTCAACCTGATCTGACAGACAGTGTGAAGGAGGAGAATGAATTGCTGAGAAGTTTAAAAATGCTTATGAAAAACTCAGTATTGGACTAAATTACATACTAATAGCTTGATCCTTGATCTGCTGGATTTTTGAGGCTTAATTTGCCTCACGTAAATGTGATTCCTTTGGTCTGTGTCCATATGGGCTTTACTTTTAAATTAACTTCTGCAAAATATATAAAGAACTATAACATAAAATGTATTTACTACATATCTTTCAGAAGAAGAGAAATGGGTAACACAATTTCTAAAGAGTTTCTGAATACTTTGTTCTGGTGAATTTATATAGCTAGTTTAACCAGTTAATTTTCTACTGAGCAGTTCTAGTTGAAGCACGATTTCTTATGCAGCTTGATTTTCTAGATTATTGCTTCCAACCAGTTTTGTCTTGGTATATGTATAAGATTCTGTGCTGGGAATTTGACAAATTCTCAAGTAAGTTTCATTCTCAGTTCAGAGATTACCAAAGGTACAGGGCTCTTCAATCTTAATTTTTTAATTTTGCACAGTAATATTCAAGAGTGGTATGCACTTTTGTCAGTGTAACTTCTGAGCTCCCACCATATCCAAAATTAAATCTATGTATATCCCTGCTGAGTATAACCCCAAACTGGTTTTTGTTCCCTTGTTGGGCTGTATGTCTGCTCTCATATCAAAATTAGGGATTGTGTATGTAGATGATTGGTAGAGAATATAGAAATCTTTATGGAGTCGTCATCATAATTCTGTATTTCAACAGATAAGCACTGAAGGTCTTTCTGGGTTCCAGCATTTAATTCTATAACTGTATCCTGAAAATTATTTGGAATTAGCAGGCTCTTCAATTGTTCAAAAATGAATAATGTTTTCCATCAATGCTAATGCTGGACACTTGTGCTGTGTTATCCAAATGGCCTAAAAATATACAAACAATAGTTTTTTTCATTGTATAGAACTTCTCTTGAAAGACCACAAAGCCCTTAAAATTCCTTAGTGTGAATTGAAATACAATAATGTGTAACCAGATATGAATTTAGCAACAACCAGGAGAGAGAGATCTGGATATCATTTTCATGCTTTAATCAAAAGGGAAAATAAAAGCATTTTAAAGTGGATACTAACTTTAAAATAACAAAGTTAAAAAAAACCCAACCTGCTGTGTTTTTGTTTTGTTTTGTTTTGTTTTTTCCAGGTGATCCATGGCTGGCTTATAATTTCTTCTCTTTTGCTGCTTTTCTTTTTCTCATTCATCTACC
This sequence comes from Chloroceryle amazona, assembly GCA_027560015.1. NCBI lineage: Eukaryota > Metazoa > Chordata > Aves > Coraciiformes > Cerylidae > Chloroceryle > Chloroceryle amazona. The sequence goes on from JANHFX010006491.1 coordinate 13,227, forward strand.
TGGGGTAAGTGAACTAAAGCATTAATAAACATCTATAATATAGCATTTTGTGTATGTATTTTAGAACTAGCCCTTGAATCCTAAGAAGGATAGTGAATAAGCTATTGCAGTACATTTTTTATCTTTGTGTATGTTCATAGAATCCACATAAAAAAATACTTAAGGGTTTATAGTGCTGCTGATGCTGTACAGAAGCTGTCAATCACATGCATCACCAGAATAAGCTGTCTTCTCAGGGTAGCTTGTTTTGCTGGCACATCTTCTGAGAACTCAATTTTTCACAGCCATATGACTCAAAGGCAGCTGTTCACATCATGGCTTAGGTGGCCTGTAGGTACAAAGGCTGTTTGCATGGGAGTGGCAGAAGAGAGTCATCTGAAAAGAATCTACTCTCTCACCAAAATATATTCAATGTTTTTTCCTTTCAAATTTGGAAGTATGCCTTTATCCTGACAAGAAGAAGAGTTGCACATAATACTCAATATTCTCTAAAATGAGCAACCTGATCAGGCTTTGTAACTAGACTTATGCCATGAAATTATTCTACTGTGTGTATTTTTGTACCACTTGATGACAGATACACTTCTCTATGAATAAACTTATTTAATTTGTTCTCTAGAGGAGAAAATGGTGTTCTTTCATTCATTAGTTTTTTTGTCAGAAGTGATCTGCGATACATTTTTTGATCAGTGTCTTCTCTAACCTTAATAATGACATTTGAAACACAAAGAGCACGTGTGCCACACAAGTGCAGTGCAGCCAGAGTGGAAACAAGCTGCCGGCCTCTCGTCCTTCAGGTTTGGGTTGGAGCTGGCACTCTTCTGTGAGTGCATGTGAGCAGAGGGACTGAAGGCTTTCCTGACACTCTGCTTTCCTTCACCTGTCCCTGCTGCCTCATAGCAATGCTGGCATCCTTTTGCAGAGATGAGGAGGGAGTTTATAGACCAATTGTACATGATGGTAGTCAGGGGCATCCTATTAACACTACACATCTCCAAGCGCAGCTAATAACTGCTCCTGAGTATCATGCATGTTATAAAGTTCTTAGTGGCTTGATAAACTGGTAGCAGCAGAATCTACAAAAAGCTATCACAACAGTTTCTTCCCTAGATAGTAGAAATAGCCTGTGGCTTGGTGACCACATATTTGTCTGGTTTGGTTTTACTTATTGGGAGTTAGTTTATTGTATTTGGTGTGGCAGAGTGACAAGGTTAATCCAAAACAGAAGACTTTTTACTTCTGTGTTTGTAGCAAAGAATAAAATAGATTAGCCATGTATATTTTACTTTGAAGTTAGCAAAGTGTTTCCATTGCACAGGTGGCAGGTAAGGAGAGAGAGATCTGTTTGCATGCATTTGAAGATCCATTATAACCTCACAGGTTCTTCTGATTTTTAAAAATCATGAGCCTAATTAAAATGACCATTTTTACAGTAATGGCCTTTCCGGTCTGTTTCTGCTTTGATTGAGAAGGAAATAGAACATGAATGAAAATTTTCAGAAAAGTTAGAGTTGGTGTGAAGCAAACACTGGTAAAATGATCCCCTTTGTGAAGAATAGTTAAGTACTAATTGGAGATAGTGGCACAAATGTAAAATTCTACAATGAATATGAAATTTAAAACATGTATACACATTCTGAAGCTTGCATCTGTAACTTGTTTCCAATGTTTTAAACTAATGCAGTCCATACTATTTTCCTTTTTTTTTTTTTTTTTTTTTTTTTTCCAGTGAGGTTTTTAAGACGTACAACATTGCTATGGACTACATTACGGTGGCACTCATAATCTGGAACTTTGGTGTTGTGGGAATGATTTGCATTCATTGGAAAGGTCCACTTCGGCTCCAGCAGGCATATCTCATTATGATAAGTGCTCTCATGGCCTTGGTGTTCATTAAGTACCTTCCTGAATGGACTGCATGGCTTATCCTGGCTGTCATTTCAGTCTATGGTAAGGTCTGGGGCAAGGCATGGGAACAGGCATTATGGTGAAAATTTCTTCTAGTCCCTGACTTTTCTCTTTGTCTGACTAGACCTTAAAAAAACAGCAAAAGTTTGTGTGGGAGGGTGTCATCCGAAGTAGTGGGTAAGGTGACTACAGACCTTAGAAATAAGATTGTGATCTAAACCGAGATCGGACCCTTCCTGCTAAGGGTGTTGTGTGATTCTCTGATGACATCTTCCCTCGTGTTTTCTGTAGTTTCTAGATTCTTTGGGGAGGAGAATTGAAGTAATTCAAGAGAGGAGGAGACAGGAGACCTATGTTGCCATTTTGATCTCTGCTATGAACGTGGAGAGCTTCTGCCTTGTTTGTTTGTTTGTTTGTTTTGTCCCGTCCGTTCCCCCCCCCCCTATATTTTCCTCAGGAATCTTGGAAACTACTATACCTTCAGAATTTAGAAGCTTGTTGTTTGGGTACAGTCCCATACAGGTATAGATAGATCTGCTCAGCCTATGAATTACTCAGTTTTGGGAACATTGAAACAACATCCTGATCCACATCTAATAATAGAATGGGAAGGAAGCAAGGAAGGACTAAAGGCAGTTTTCATTGCTGAAAATCATTTTACATTTAGAAGGATGTAGTTGTGAAATTTGTTTCTTTGATTATTTTTTTTAATAAAAAAGCCTCATTTGAATTATCACATATTACACTTTTTAGAATGATGACTGATACCTAGGTGTAGTTTTGTTCATAAAGCTTTAGAGGGCACTGGACGCTTTTGGTAAGAAGATCGCTCTATATCCCAAATACTGATTTAGTTCCCAGGCAAGACTAAAATCCAGTTGCTTAGACAATTGAAACACTGCATCTAAGTGTATCCATGAAAATGTGCTCATCATGAACTTTTTTAGAAGCATGTGTGATGAATATGCACTCTGCAAGTCACTGGTAATGGTAGAAACTGAGAATCTGTCCAGTTGCAGAAATGCAGGGGTTAATAAGATTTGATTGGTTCTGGTAGGTCAGTGCACTCCCTGGGTGTCCTCTTCCTTCAAATGGAGGAAGAATGTCACTCGGGTGTATGCTCATGGATCGTAAGGCACATGAAGAAAACCTTCTCATCTCTCTTCCCTACTTCCACCCTTCATATGACTGGAACAAATCTGTGTATTCTGAGCATACAGCCTTCATTCAGTGATTGCAAAACAATTGCTCCTCAGATCATATTCCAAGACCATAACATGGTTGTTTTGGGTAAAGGGGAGGTGAATTTCAAAGCCTGGGACCCCACACTAAGAATTCTTTACTCGAGCAGGACCACCAGTGATGCTACGACAGGTCACTCAGGTGCAGGAGACCTGTTCTGCGCAACATACAGCTCCTGACAAGTCAACTGTTCCTTTTGGTGTCAGATTTTGGTTCAAATTAATTTAAAGACATACAGTGAGTGGACAGCTGCAAAAGGTAGTAGCAAGGTTAATATGTAAATGTTACAGCTCCCTCTCCAAATACACAAGACCAGGGAAAAGGAGCTGAGGTGGTTAGTGGAATTGTGAATTTTATTAACCAACCACCATCATTCAGGTGAGAAAGTAAATGGAACATCTGGTTTTCTTAATGCTATGCTTTGATCTGTATGAGTACCTTGGGGAGTCATCCTGTTTTGTAAGTGATTGCTTTTCGGTCAGTTTTTACTCATTCACCCAGTTTCATATGCTGTCCCATGAACAAGAACTGAGGGAAGCAACAAAAAGCTTCTCTTCTTTTCTTATGCTAAATAGGCTTTGAATGCCCCTCAGATCTATGGAAACACAGCATTTTTCCACAATGCTTAATAAACCAGTTTTTTTTTTTTCTCTTCACATGCACATTCACTTTTTTTTTTGCAATCACGCCTACTTTGTAGAAGTTGTGTAAGCCTCACCTGTTGTCTAAAAATTTGGTTTAGCATTAAACTTGGGTTAAGAAAAGCTTTGATAATAGAAAGCAAGCTTGAGTATTTCTAAGATGTTAGTCAAGCAGTAGTTTTCATGAATTATTTGCTTTCAACTTGCAAGTCAACATAGAAACACAGATACAAGTGAGGAACATGACATGTTTTTTATATATCCATATTTACAATGTATGTATTATAGCAATATGTAAAATAGGTTGTATAACTGAAAATATTCAAAGCTATTCCTCCAGGATACTGACACAATTGTGACCCATGGCTCTCTCAGAAGCCTATGTTCAGGGTAGCATTTGATCTTATTTCAGTCTCTGCAAGTGTCCCAGAAAAACCTTCTTTCGTGTGTCCAGTGTTGTAAGATCTGTTCACTCTTCCTTTCAGATTTGATTGCTGTCCTATGTCCTAAAGGTCCTCTTCGAATGCTAGTTGAAACAGCTCAAGAGAGGAATGAAACTCTCTTCCCAGCACTTATTTACTCCTGTAAGTATGTTTTGTTAAAAACGTCACCCACTCAGCTGATGTGATTTTTCTCATTTTTCTGTGTTTTAACATGGTGCTTGTCAGCTGGAATTCTTAGTCTGTTCACTTGGGTCTCAGTTTTCTTTTCACTGTTGGCTTAAAAACGCAGAATATCTTCTGGTTAAGATCTTTCAAGATAAAAACCAGCACATTTGGTTAGAAAATACGAACAGACGAAAATGGTAATAGACCTTGTTTTGGCCAAAGAAGGATGTCATTAACCTGTGAATTAATCCTATTTGGAGGGAATACTTGCTTTCAGAAAATACTTATCAGCTCTCAGTGCTTAAATGTCCTTTCAGTAACACAGAGGTTAGGGAGAATTTTCCAGGAAGAGACTCATTTACAGAACTGTTTTTTCTCCAGTACTTGTCTTTTCTGCTACGTCATTTCTTCCTGCAATTGCAAAACTAACCTACTGAATGCTAATTGCTGTCAGTACCTATGTGTCCATTAGTACATAATTCCACTGTTCCTGAAGTTCCATGTTGCTAGTCATAATCATATGGATAAACAGTGAAATGGGTTTAATTTAAGTCATTATGCTATTGGTGCTCCAAAAGGCCTGTATTTCGAAGCAGGAAGTGTTCTGTGGACTGGCCAGCTGCTTCAGGGATGAGTTTATTGAAGAGAAAGGGGATCGGTTTCTTCATCTGTCACTCTTGCTGTGTTTGATTGATACCACTCATAGCTGTTCTGTACTGTGGGAGGAGGAGACATTAACACTGAGAAACCACAAACTTGAATTAAAATACATCATCTAAGTATGACATTTCATTACCTCCGGACTGGAAAATTCTTTGTGATGGGGGGGACAAAGCACAGTTAACTTTGATGCAGATATTGTCTCTGAATTGAGGTACCTCATTACCAGTCTTAATAGATCTTTTTACTTGCAGATGAAAGAACTGATTAATAGAAAAAAGTAAATTCATTGATTCAGATTTTCAAAGTTGGCCTTATATATAGAAGTAAATTTGTAAACATGTGTCATGGCTGATACTGGCTGTGTTCCAGATATGACTGTGCTTTAATAAGAGTAAAATTGACTGTTGCAAAAGATAGTTGTATATAAAATAAAATAAAGAGAATGGATTGATGCATGTATCTCTGTTCCACCCTAGTAAGACCACATCTGGAGTATTGTGTCCAGTTCTGGTCTCCCCAGTTCAAAAGAGACAAATACTAGAGAGAGTCCAACAGAGAGCTATGAAGATGATTAAGGGACTGGAACATCTCTCTTATGAGGAAAGGCTGACAGACCTGGGGCTGTTCAGCCTGGAGAAGCCTGAGAGGGGATCTCACATTTACAAATATCTGAAGGGTGGGTGTCTTGTAAAAGAGTCCAGTCTCTTTTCAGTGGTGTCCTGTGATAGGACAAGAGGTAATGATCCCAAACTGGAACGCAGGAAGTTCCACCTCAGCGTGAGGAAAATCTTCACTGTGAGGGTGACAGAGCCCTGGGACAGGGTGCCCAGAGAGATTGTGGAGTCTCCTTCTCTGAAGACATTCAAAACCCTCCTGGCTATGTTCCTGTGTGGCCTGCCCTAGGGGATCCTGCTCTAGCAGGGGAGCTGGACTTGACGATCTCCAGAGGTTACTTCCAACCTCTACCACTCTATGAATCTATAATCTCTGAGTTGCATATATCTGATGATTAGCTATGCTGGTGGTTTTGATTTGATTTTTTTTTTTTTTTCTTTAATAGCAACAATGATATGGCTAGTGAACATGGCTGAGGAAGATCCAGAAGCCCAACGGAAAGCTTCCAAAAACTCCACTTATAAACAAGGTGAGGGGTTTTTTTGAGAAACCTTGATAATTGTAATTTTAGTGGAATATGTGTTTATGGATACTTTGCTTTTAGCTTTTTAAGTCCTGGTTGCTGTAGAAGAGTGAAAGCAGGGAGGATTTACTTAGGAATGATCAGTCTGTCAAGACTTCAAAAATTGCTTGCTTGTTGTTGATGTTCTTACATTCATTTTTTTAGGGGTCCAGGGTCTTGGTTGTAGAATCACTCTCAATAGACAGCTATGGACTGAAAACAGTTTCTTGTCAAATTGGGGTGATACAGTACAATGCTAACATCTTTATACTTGTATTAAACAGAAATGTGACTGGCCCTCTCAGCTGTGCAGCTAGTGTTTAAAACATGGGGTTTATTTGTTTACATGTATTGGAGCAGAGTTTCTGAATTTACCACACTTGAAGAGTATGAAGATGTATATAATTTTCAATAAATTTTTCTATTTTACTGAAAAATTAAGTTGTCGATGTTGACTAAAGAAGTTAATGAAATATTCGATGAGAATTTATCCTTAAACTGTGATCTTTAAATTTGGTCACCACAGAACTTCCACTCTGTTACATTGAAGCGCTCAATACTAGGACCTGAGTGCAACATGTAGATGCTGTGACTGCAGAGTGCATGTTGACTCCTGATTTTGTAAATAAGTGTTAAAATCCTAAGTGGAAATGTCTTGTAGTGGTGTGTGCCCATGTTAGATATCGCTAAATCTGATGAAATGCCTCTTTTTTCCTCATTCTTCTATGATCTTACATGTGGAGAGATTGTCATGTTTTAGAGGGCACACTTTTGAAGGAGATCTTAAATGCCTTTCTTCCTTTGAGCCCTGGCAAATCAGACTCAGAATGAAGATGCTGAAGCAGATGATGGTGGCTTCAGTCAGGAATGGCAGCAACAAAGGGATAATAGAATAGGACCCATCGAATCAACACCTGAATCGCGTGCTGCTGTTCAGGCTCTACCCAGCAACTCTCAAACAAGTGAAGACCCTGAAGAACGTGAGTATGGAGCACTGTGTATGAAAGACTTAGTACATCTGAAGTTACTTAATCTTAGTCTTGGTCACCCTGACTGCACAGATATGGTAGTACATTGTGAGCTAATAGTGTGCTGAAGAGCTGCTCTTGCTCATGATCAATACTGACATGCCTCATAGAAATAGGTGGAATTGCTTTTTAGTAGCTTTTGGTTTTGATGCAGGAGTGAATAATATTGGCCAAACTGATCTTTGGTTTCATACACAGACTCAAAACTTTAATAGCACAAGCTGCTTTCAGACCACTATACAGTCAGTTGCATTAGCTTCTGTCTTTGTCCTGTAGCGTTCTGCTGTGTGTTCCCTCTTTTGGATTTTAGGCCCTGTAAATGCAGTCATTAATGTTTTTTGCCTCAAGATTAAACTACTGTAATCCACTCTGTAGAAAGCCACGTTTAAAGCCTAACTGGAGACTGGAATGAATTCAGAATACCATAAGCTTGCTTATTCTTCTCCAGAATGTTGCTGAGGTGCAGTATCTTTGGAGAGCATATGACATAGTCAGATATCAGTTTTAACAGACTTAGGATTTCCAGTTAGAGTTTAAGCTGCTGTTAGATTTGCAAAGCTCTAAATAAATTATGGTCTGCCCGTGTGTTTAATAAACTGCTCACCATGTGATGCTGCCATATTTAGCAGGTGCAGCTGCTTCCTCTGATTCTCAGATGTTCTGTTTAAAAATACAGAGACTTCTACTTTAAGAATAATTTTAGAATTTACTTTGTCCCCAGAATTCCAAATGTAAAATTCCATTTTCATTTCTAGGGCTTAGAAAAACAACATTAAGACACAAAAATTTGAGGAATTGGGCTGTTGTAGTTAGTTAATGGGTCAGACTCTAGTCTGGCCAGAATAATAATTTTCTCCTTCCTATGTTCCTACAGCAAGTAGTAATGATAGATGATGTGCAGTGATCCAGCCAAACTTGTTAGCCAGCATTACTTTACTAGAAGTTTTGGAGCAGCTTATTTGAAATTTGGAGAGTTGGCTTGTGTGGAAGGACTTATCTACAGTTGCCTTTGCTTATTGTTCTGTCACACTGAAAGCAAGCAGCCAAGTTTTGTTTCAGCAGTTAAACAGTGTTTTAGTGCTTAAGAGCTTTTCATGAATGCGCTCATTGGAGGCTGCCTTTCCTCCCCCCCTCCCTTTTTTTTGTTTTTCTCCTTTTTTTTTTTCCTGCCTTTTTTTTTTTTTTCCCCCCCTCCTTTTTTCCCTTTCTTTTCATCCCCAGTGATGAACCATACACTTCTGGTTTTATGCTCTGAGTTCCTCTTGGAACTTCAATGTGAGTTTTGGGCTGGACTGTAATCAGATGACAAAGTAAATGACAGGCCAAATGAAAACAGCGGGTGACCTGATGTTGGCCTCTGACTTAATATCTTGGACTGGCGTCGCTTGAAAGTGAAGTGGTGTTCAGGAAATCTTCATGATTTTGTTTGCAGAAATAATTGAGTATTGCGCTCCTAGAGTTCTTACTAAGGTGGTAATTACTGTTTAAAAGAATGAGACATTAACTCGGGAGTTTTCCTAAGCCTCACAGCCTCTGTGATATGACTGAATTACACAAGTGCTTTTTAGAATTACTTAGTAAGAGTTCTGTAGAAAAATTTTGAGGGCAGTAGAATATTTTGCTGCATGTAAGTTTCTAACTGGCAAATAAAACAACATCTGCAAGGGACTTACATGTTTTCCCCCTCCCTCAGCCAGCTTACAGGAATTGGACTTCAATATTCTGTTGAATGTGACATGACAACCAAAAGTGAACAGACCCTCAACAAATGTAATCGCAAATATCTGAGTTTGCGTATACCACATTTGCATGTGCAAGAGACTAGGAGTATAGAAAAATTCTAGTTGTAGGTTGAATTAATTGAATGGTGTGATGTTCCTAAGCCATCTTGTTTCATGAGAGTTTTTCACTTGATTCAGAAGTGGTATTAGTTTTAAAAATAAGATGTTCTTATTAGCAAATCTTATTGATAATGTAAATCTGTTTTATTCTCTGGCAATTGCTGCTATGTAATGTTAATAGACTGTGTGATACTTAATGCTGCTATATGCTCACTTTTGCAGGAGGAGTAAAACTAGGTTTAGGAGACTTCATTTTCTACAGTGTCCTTGTTGGCAAAGCCTCTGCAACAGCAAGTGGGGATTGGAATACAACTTTAGCATGCTTTGTAGCCATATTAATTGTGAGTATAATGTAATATTGTAAAAGGGATAGTTTCTTTTGTTCATCAGGGGCAAAGTCATAACTGCTACATATTTTTCTTTGAAATTTATTTATTTGGTGGCTAGACTGAAAACCGGTGATGGCTTTAACTGGGATCTTCATTGGCTGTACATCTGTCACTCAAGCCTTAAGTTTAGGAAGACAAATTTTGCATTTTTAATGCTTATATATATATATCATATTTTGCTTGTCAGAGTTTCCTAATTTCTCTGTATGGTTTTTTGTTGTGTCTTTTTTTTTTTTTTTTTTTATTCTCCTCAGGGTCTGTGCCTTACACTTCTGCTTCTTGCCATCTTTAAGAAGGCCTTACCAGCTCTTCCAATCTCTATAACCTTTGGGCTAGTTTTTTACTTTGCTACAGATAACTTGGTGCAGCCCTTTATGGACCAACTAGCATTCCATCAGTTTTATATCTAGCACACTTGATGCTGGTATTCTGTGGATATTTGTAGCAAATCTGGGAGGAGGAAAATGTTTTTCCCTCTGTTCTCAAGTGAGACTGAAGTTTAATACTCAAGATTCCAAGCCTGAATCATTACAACTTCCTCCAATAGTGTTTTGTTCAGGTTTTTTTTTGGTTTGTTTGATTTTAATTTTTTTTGGTATTTTTTTTTCCCTGAGACAACTGCTGCACTGGGCACCATATGAATTTTCCTGTATGAAAGTGGCTTCTTCCCAATGGCCAGTCTAAACTGGTTGCTATTGTATCAGGGGTAATCTGATACACATATCTCTGGTAAGGACCACCTTTGTGAAAATTGTTGATGCTTCCACCAGCAATGTGATCTCTTGCCACAGCTTGATTATTTTCACAGCATTAAGGGTGCTCGGGACTTCTCTGGTGTTAACAGAGGAAGCTGATAAATCATATGGAACTTGTCCCTTTAACTGCTTGGAAAGAGCGAGAGTGCACCCAGTTTGGACTTCTTCAGCAGTGATTTTTTGACAGTGGAGTTCTGACTCTGCTTGATGAATAAAGGACTTTGTAGCAATTTGACAAAGGGAGAAAATACTGTCACTCTTAAGAGTGCTCCACCACTTCATAGCCTCTGTGCCTGAGCGTGCTTGGATTAGTAAATTTAAAAGCTTTGTTTTTTCATACTGGAAGTAGAGCCTCTTCTCAGTTTTAATACTTTGTATCCTCAAGCATGGAGTTCACCTTCCATACACCTGCTCCAGTTTATGTAGCTACTTAGACTTGGACTGAATTATTTGGCATTAGTGGACCATAAGGTCCTAAATTGGATCTTAGCCTCTAAAAGGTTAATAAGCTATATTAAAAAGCAGTTTCAGGACTTAACTGTTTGTGATTTTGCAAATCATTTTGCTAGAACACCATTTCAAACGTTATGTGTTTGAGAACAGTCCCTAACAGCATGGACTGCATTGTTGGTATATGTTCCTTCCATTGAAATTCTCATTAAATAAATTGACATTTGCAACACCCCCAGATGGAGTTGAACTTGGCAGATCTAGAGGCCAGAGTGCTATTAGAAGCATTTCTAATGCATCACTGAATTTTTTTTCCCCTTCAGAAATGTGGTTTACAGTTCTCTTGACCTGAAGTATGAGTCACTTGACCATCTAACACCTCACGTTGAGTAGGGATTCTTTTTTTTCCATGCAGTACCCTTATTAGTAAGGATACTTAAGTTAGGTGAGATGTTACTTTGTGTTACTGAGGAGCAAAACTTGTGGCCCTCTTCACTTTATTTACCTCTCCTGTGAGGAACTGAAGACTTGAGAAATGAAAGACAGCTCAAAATCACTGAAAAGAAGATACGAAATTCTGAACCTCTTATAAGAAAAAGAACTGATTCAAATGTTAAAACCGCTAAACTCTGTTTTCTTCATTTGAAAGAACTCATTAATGAATAATTGCTTGGAAGTGAGACTTGTGTGAGATGAAGTTGGTTTTGCCATCGACTCTGTACAAGTCACTTTTCTCTGAGGAAAGCATGGGGAGCGGATACTATCGACGGGCATTCCATTTTATTTGCATCTTGATACTGGAGTCCTTGCCAAGTAGAACAACTGTCAAAATCCTGACACAAACTCCTTTTACCTTTTTTTTTTTTTTTTTTGAGCTTTGTTTCAGTGCCTATAGATTCAAGGGACTGAGACATCACAGATGCTCACCAACCATTGCCCAAATAAGGGAAGAATGGCTGTTGATGTATAAATCTGCTTTAAAACCAAGAAAGGCTTACTTTGATTGACCTTGGAAACGTCTGTCTATTTTCCAGTACAACTTGCTAACTGTAGTGTTAGCATTTACATTTTCATAAAATATATTGTCTCCTCTAAAGTACTTTTATTCATCTCATTTGTGTGTCAGTTCATCGTGGATAGCATTAATAAACTAACCACGACAAAACTGCTTACACTGACTTTTCAAGTCAAACTTGCTTGTGTTTAGCTTAAATCACTATTCCATATTTTGCTGCAATGAAGCCTGACTTAAACAGGTTGGTTGTTTTGTTTGTTGTTTTCCTCTGATTTTTTTTTTACAAGACTTGAGTTGTTTTTTTATACTATTATATCTTGTCTCTTGAGTGTTACATCTAAGGAAATTTTCTTGTGTGTTTTATTTGGCATCCTAACTATTGTTTCATTATATAGAACAGATTTGCTAAGGGTTGGCATCAGCAGTATCTGTTTGCATCTCTGATCTGACTCTCAGTTAAGAGTCGTTACTTAAATAGAGCAGTCATCTGTATTGTTTGGCTTTTGGCTTAAGTATGTACCATGAGAGCCCTAGCTCCATGAAGAGTTGCTTTAGAATCTATAGAAATGTACAATAACCTTTCCACATACTTGAATGGGTGTTAGATATACAACCCAAGGAAGAGCTCAGAATCTTCAAACACTAAATTGCTGGTCTTCCACTCTCCAGAGCTGCTGCTTCTATCCAAAGTTTCAATTTCTGAGCTAGTGTGGAGTTACAGTGGGAGAGACTATAAAATTTACATTCACAGAAACTGTTCAAGTTTATGTATTTGAATCTCAAAATAAATTTTAAAGGGAATTACTGTTCGAGCCCAGGCCAGTATTTGTTGAAGTACACTGCTTATTCCCAACTCTTTCTTATGCCTTCAAAAACCAGCTGAAATTTTGTAGATTTGCTCTCTTATACCAAGTCATGGTAGCATATGTTCCAAACGAGATCATCTCAGTACTTGGGTCTGTAAGGTCCATTTGGGAATAGTTTTGGGCTGTTAATATGTAAGTGTGAAGGTTGTATCACTTTTCTCTCCTATGTCTTAAAACACCAATCTGAGAGTGTGAACCATTTGACCTCAGTTAGCTTGGTGTAACTAAAAGACTGTGATATGGAGTCTGCATTTTTGAGAAAGTTTTCATTATCATTAAATTAGCATGTTAATGACAGACAACACATTAAACTGTAGCTCTGAGAGAACTATTGTGTAACCCTAGCAGCTAAATTCATCTCCTTTGTGCCCAAGCAGACTGACTGGTAACTGTTGTGTGACTGTTCCGGTATTTATGCTTTGGGACTGGGTATCATGACAGCTTTCTCTCCCCTTTCAGCTTCTATCAGTGATTAGTCTCCTTCTTTGGCGAAGCTTCAAAGAAATATATGAGAAAACATAATACTGAGTTACAGATTTGCCTAAAAAACAGCCACTAGCATAAAACAGCCACTATCTTTTGTTTGTTTGTTTGTTTTCTCTTGGGGGATTTAACCCAGACCAAAAAAGAGAGGTGTCTGGAAGCTGGTCTTACAGCAAAGGTGTATGATGCTGTCTTGTCTATGTGTGGCTGTTATGGTGGCACTCAAATTCAAATGTCATCTGTGGGAGGTGAGCCTTGAAGGTACGCACATGATATTGCAACACATTCAAAATAGTTCTGACTGGGCAGATGATAGCTTCTTCAAGCCAAATAATCAAGGGCTGTGCTCCGCTAAAAGTGGCTGATCTCAGTGTACAGAGCGGACGGTGTCTGTTTCAGGCTTAGGGGACTGGTGCTTCTCGGATATATAGAAATGTTATCTGTACCTATAGAGATGTAGATATGTACTCTGGATCTGTAGGTGACAACTCTTCTGCCATTAGTGCAGTTAAGAATTAAATATGCGGAAGGACATGTGTGGATAGTACTGTGTGACAAAACTTCTCAAAATGCTTTATTTTACAAAAAAAGGAAAAAAATTACCTTTGGTAATGATGCTGTTGAAGCGTATTTAATAGACTGTGGAACGTGTCTGCACTGTGATTGCATCTCAGTGGTAACTTGGTCATTGGGAACGCTGATACATGATCTAGAATGGAATTATTTTACACTCAAAGCATTTGCTGTTTGCTTTTTTACAAACACTGGTTTGTACATAATCTGAATTGAATGTGAATGTTTTTTAAACACCTTTCCAGTTCTTGATATGTTTTTGATAGATAACTGCAAATTTTCCTGTATTTGTCTAATTATTAAAATAAAAGTTGCATGTATCCTGACTTACCTTGCCTTTACTATATTGTTTTAAAGCTATCATTTAAAGTTGTTGGAAACCTAAACATTGTAGCTGTTTTTATTCAACATTTAATGTGTAAGATTCCTGTCTTAAGATACTTTTAAGTAGCTGCTTTATTTCCTAGCACATGAGCTTCAAACTGAATTCTGTAGGAGTACTTTCTTCTAAAAGCTGCTTTGTGTGTTCTTTTAAAGAGTACGTCAAAGCCTGTTGCAGAAACAACTATAAGGTATAATTAAGGCATAAAAAAAACAATATGAGATTATCCTGAAACACCATCTGGCATAATGAAGATCAGTGTTACCCAGGAAAAATACACAGGACGCTCAGGAAGAAAACAATTCATGAACAGCAGTGTGTATTGTTATTTTGGTGTTGATTTCATATCAGTGTGATTGAAAAAGAGCTTTTCCCTAGCAGCATTTTTTTGTTGTTTTGGAGAAATATTCACTGCAAAGTTCAGATTTGTCTGAGTTAACTGCTACTGAAGATGTTTCTTTGGGGGATTGCCTTGTCTCTGTATGGAAGACCTAAAGAAAAGCCCATCCTGACAAGCAGAGAGTCAAGCACAGGCGGTAGAAGGCCTACGTTGGATCAGCAAGGCTGAGCAACTGAACCCAACCAGGAAGTGCAGAAGATGTGGAAGCAGGGGCAGCTGACCATAAAGGAGCATAGAGTTGCTTTCTGATCATGAAGGGGTAGGGTTAGGAAAGCCAAGGGCCCTCTGAAGTTGAATCTGGCAAAGGATATGATGGGCAAGAAGAAAGGCTTCCACAGCTATGTAACAGCAAAAGGGAAAAAGGTTGCTCCTGTCCAGCTGGATGGGGCACTTATGAAAAAAGATGTGGAGAAGGAAGGCTGTGGTACTTGTGGCCTTCCTTGCCTCAGTCTTTATTGGTAAGACTGGCCTTAAGGAATCCCATACCCTTGAGATCAGAAGGAAAGTCTGGAACAAGGTAGACTTAACCTTGGTCGAAGAGGCCAGGTTAGGGAGCGTGGATCTACTTAACTATATGAGGCCTGACAGGTTGCACTCATAAATGCTAAGTGAGCTGGCTAATGTCATTGCTAGGGCACTCAATTGTCTTTGAATGGTCATGACAACTGGGAGAGGCTCCTGAAGACAAAGAGCAAATTTCACTCCTGTCCTCAAGAAGATCAGGAAAGAAGAACTGGGGAGATACAGGCCAGTCGACTTCAGTCCCTGGATGCAGAAAATCATCCTAGAAAGCACTTCCAAATGCAGGAACGGCAGGAGGGTTATTTGGAGTAGTTACTGTGGATTTATGAAGGGGAAATCATGCTTAATGAGCCTTTGACAGTGAGGTGACTGACTTGCTGCATGAGGGGAGAGTAGCTGATGTTTACTTCGACTTTTGTAAAGCTTTTCACACCATCTCCCATAACATCATCATAGATAAGAAGACAAAGTATGGGTTAGATAAAGGGGATAGTGAGATGGGCTGAAAACTGGCCCAATGCTCTGGCCCAGAGGGTTGTGATCAGCAGCACAAAGTCCAATTGGAGGGAAGTCATTGGTGGTATATCACAGGGCTCAATAGTGGGGTCAATACTGTTCAACAACTTCATTAATGATCTGGATAACAGAATGGTGTCCAACCTCAGCAAGTGTGCAGATGATGCAAAAATGGAAGGAGTGGCTGATAGACCAGATGTGTCTGCAGCCATTTAGAGGAACCTCAACAGGCTGGAGAATTGGGGAGAAAGGAGAAATGCAAAGCCCTGCATGTGGGGAGAAGTAACCCCAGGCACCAGTATGTACTGGTGTCTGACCAGCTGGAAAGCAGCTCTGCAGAAAGGACCTTGGGGTCCAGGTGGACAGCTGACACAGGAAGCAGTGCACCCTTACACCAAAGAATATCAGCAGTGTTTATCAGTGTTATCAATCAGTGTGACCTGATTTGGCCACTATCTTAGTAGTGTTTTATCTTCTGAGGTTAAATACTGAACTTGCAGATGATTCCAATATGCTAATTTAATTACCTGTTTGTTTTCTTACTTTATTCTGGTTTTAATGTCGTCTTTTGGGGATAGATAAAGTTATTTTTTACTGACAGCATCAGTTCTTCTGGAAAATTCAGCATGGTGTGTAGCAGTCACTGCCGGGTAGTTTTAAATTATTGAGAAATCTCAATTAAGGGACAAATTCCCATCTGTCAGGAACTTGTGAACTCAGTAGAAGAGAAGCAGCCTTCCTTGACAGGAGCTGACAGAACTGGAGTTTGCATGAGGAAACTGTCAATCGCTTACTGAGTCTGACATCCCGAATTTGGTTCTCTTCTCTTTAAAGCCTCCTTTGCTTCAGGAAGGCAATTTCAGCATCAAGAGATGCCAATGGATAGTACCAATGTAACTGGATTAGATTTGCACTTTCTTTTGTTTTAAAATACGCTTTTAATTTAAGCTGACTAAAGACTTCTGTGTTCATATTAATTTTCTGATTTCAGTAGATTTAGATTAGGGTCACTTGCTTTCATCTGGGTAGTGCTGCTGTCAGAATTAGGCATTGTACTACTTAGTGGTGGTGGTGTACAAGTCGGCAGGAACATGGAGGACACCGCAGAGCGCAGCTGGATGTTCAGCAAATATATTTGCTGCATATTTGATTGAATCAGTTGTGTATTTAAGCCACCCTCAACAGTAAAATGCTAATCGCTGATACAATAGCATACTCAAATGAAAAATGTCCTGCTACCATTTGGCTATTGGCAGATTTGCACCCTGGGCACAAACTTAACTAGTGCTGTTTGGTAATGAACTGTGTGACAAATTCTGCTTCTGGTTGTTACCTGTGAGGAAGGAATTAATGCAGAGTTGGATGCAGCAGAATACCTGCAGGTGTCAAGGGAGAGATTTGTAAGAAGATCAGAAGTGGGTGGTGTCTGGCAGCATGAAGCAGCTGGAGGGCTGGTTGGTCCCCAGGGTGCTCCATTGCAGCAGGAGGGGGTTGATTACTGGCTGGGGGCAAGAAACAAAGGCGGCCTTGGAGCAGAAGTGGGTAAGTGGTGCCTGCGCTGGTATCTGCAGCCAGCTCCCAGCAATAATCACTGCTAAAGCTATAATCGCAGCCACGTGGCAGCACTGGGCCTTTTTTACTTCTTTCTATTCTTAGTGCTTGTAACAAGGGATTAAAGAGCATGATAAAAATACACGCTTAAGAAAAGTAGACTGTTATAAAATATTATTTCCTTTTGAAGGACTGTATTTAGCACATGATGAACCCTGTAGGGGAAGCATGTATGCATTTCCAGGCATTGCTAGGGTTTCAAAACTATTTTAAGAACAGCAGAACCTGGCTGTTGTCATAGTAGCAATAAACCTTTTAATCACACTTCCTGTGGAGATGATGCTGTTGTCTACTTAATCTGCTTACAGATCGTCAAGGCTGTTTATGTGACAGGGAACTAGGGATAAAACACTGTGAAGATGCTGCTTGTTGCCCACAGAAAGTTCAGTGCTTTTTGTCTGCCTTTATGGTGTTTTGACTGGGATTTGCTGAGAGACGGATCTTATGACAAGCTAGTAGGAGGACAGTCACCTGGCAAGCTAATCTTCATTTATACCACAGTTTATCGTCGTGGTTAAACTACTGAAACTATTTTAAGTAGTTCTGGGCAAGAGCTTCCCACTATCACGGATCTCCCATAGTTTAAAAGCATCCTTTTTGAGGAAGTCCTTTCATCCTCAGTGCTTCCATTCTGTAGAGTCTCTGAAGCTTCCCAAACAGCATTGAGTTGTATTTATATATTGCTGCAAAAATCTGTAGCCCCTGAAAAAATGACATTAGAAATGCCTTGAAGTATTTGGATAATGGAGGGTGACTTATTTTTAAATGTATAGTAGGTAGTAAAGAGAAATCCACAGAAAACTGAGAGAATTTCAGCTGCTTTTTAGAGATCAGTTTAGCTGAGTAGGGAGAATTTTAAATGTTATGTCAAAATAATCATTATAATAGAATTTGGCATCCTGAACTGAAAATGACACGAATGTTCATGTATATCTAGCACAAAAACAGACCTTCCTTCTCACCAGATCAAATTTCTCAGTAATTACTGATATCTGTGCTATTGCCAATTTATTTGGTGTAGTCTGGTTATGGTACTGGATTACATAACTGCACATCATGCAAATAAGCAATATGCATGTTTTGTTTGAACCATGATTTTGGTATGTACTGAATAATAGCGACAGTTGGGGAATTTTATTTGTTTTCCTGAAGTCTGCATGTGCTGTCTAGGTGGACACTCTTTAGGACAAATCACACTATGGAATAAATGCAATAATATTTCCAAGCTTAATTATTTATTTGCAATTTTTTTAAAATATACTTTTGTTTGCTTCTCTCTAAGGTTTTGATCATGAATAACTGGGTTTTGCTCCTTCCCCTCCTTTCCAGCAGCCCTTAGTTCAACATAACATGGAAAGCTGTGTTAGACAAACCTTTGACTATTATTCCTGTCCCTTTGTCTGTGGATGAGTTACTGGTATTAGAGGGAAGCCAGCCAGTTACTGCAAAAAGTCTGTGATGCTCCCTTGACTGAAATGCTGTCACAGTTTTAGCAGTTTTGAATAGCTACTGACTTTTATTTGTTTAGTGCTACCACTAAACCTTTTCATCAGCTCTATGTAGACCTCAGGGTACATTGCTCACTGAGTTACCAGCACCATCATTTGAATTCTGTACATCTGATCTGCCCTTGCAAGCTTTAGAGATGGTGGCTGGCCCCCATCCACACTAAGGGAAGGTAGTACTTTCCTCTTTCCCCTTCCTTTTCACAGCGTTGGCTTCCAGCACTGTGAGGAAGGAGCAGTGAACTCCCCCTCAGATGGGGCATTGGCCAGGGAACCAGCACTCTGTGTTACAGTTTGGAGCAGCTTTGGGAACTTTCCGATTTGACACTCTGAGCAAAATGAAGTTCTTAGGTTAAAACAGCTTCTATTTCAAAACATCCTTCACAGTTAAAAATAGTAATTTCAATTTTTCACCATTTTATTTAATCTGATGATTTCAAGACTTTGTCCCGCTTTGGAAATTCTTTTGCCACAAATACTAAATAATTTTATAGCATGAGGGAACTGTTTCTTCCTCTTCTTAGGTGGTAAAAACTCTAGTAGAGGATTTTTTTTCGGTTTATAGACACAATATATCACTGCTTGGTGTTTATACTACTCGATTTCTAAGGACAAATAAATTAAGTTTGGGGATAACTGTTAAAGATAACGATTTTTTTCTTTACTGAGCTATATTATGCTAAATTAATTCTTAAGTGTTTTGGTCTGACTGGTGAGTAGATGGAGGCAGACTGGAAAAAGATACCTCAGTATTCAGTAACGCCTCTGTAGAAGCTTATGATATTGAGGCATATTATTCTAATTTGTGTCACGGATTTTGATCATAATTTAAGGTGGGTATCCTTTTGGTGCAGTGTTTTAGATCAAAGCCTCTAAATCATGTAGTTTTATGTCCAGCTCAACTCAAGTTCTGCCAAATCGCAGGATATATAATTGATACTTAAGAGTAGTAAAATTAAATCTCATGTTTGAAAAGAAAGCAGATTTTATCAATAATCTCTGAGCTCTGCAGGATGAGATCATCATTATGTCAATGTCTTCCAGAGTGCTGAATATTTTGACATACATAGCAATGGTGTTTGTCTTTTGTTAGAAACAAATTGAACAGCTGGATACAAATGTCTCCCACTCTCTGGTACAGGGATGGTTGGTGCCTCCAGCTTCTGCTTGGTAGTGTTTAGGGCTGTTGTTTTGTTTTTATTTTTTTTTAAATGTTTTTACTATAATTATAGAGATGAGAAGTTTTTTATGCTTAAGCTTGTAATGAGTGTGTTTGTATAACGTGTTCACCCAAGTGGACTTCCTAGATGGGGAAGCACGGAGCTTGCACATGTTGCACTGGCTGCTAGATGTGCTGCTGGGGATAAACTGGGGATAAGTTAAAAGGCTGCAAGAGAAACCAGTGTGGAGAGCTCTAATGCTGTTACTAGAATTAGAGTTAGTATGTATTTAAAAAACTAGTCAGCTGTTAAAATAGTGACCATTTCTAGCTGGGGATGATAACCTTAAACTAGCTATTGTGGGACAGTAAAGTGCTGTCTCCCACTACTGTTCTGTGAAAGTTGCATTGGGCATCCTGTCAGTGGCTGATACTACTAGAAACAGGTACAGCAACGTAAGTATGTGCCTGAGAAGTTGAGGTATGTAGTTTGTAGTTTTACTACTTATCCTGCAGGGTTTACACCAAGTGATTTGTTTTGTCAGCCTGAGCAGTTATTTAAAAGCCATTCTTGATGGGGTTTGCAGTTTCTTCCCATTTAAAAATCTAGGCTAGTGAATTGTCCCCCTTGTGTTACTGAGAAAGCCCCAGAGAGAGAGTGAGGTCACTGACTGATTTATTTCATCAAAGTCCCCAGGACCCCTTTCACATAAGCTAGAAGCGAAATGGCTTGGTCTGCTTTAAGACAGATAGTAAAATGGTATGATTTTTGCATCTCCTCCTCAGTCTCAGAGGTTTGCATGTGATGGGAAACCTGCATTTCTGACTTGTGTGTGCCTCTGGGTAAGAGGAACAGTTGATTCTCTTTGGCTCGAAGACCTGTGAATAAGACACAAGTATGTGTCACATGAACCATCCTCAGCTTGGCAACTTCATCCTGCCATTTGCTTCTAGTGCTAAGGGCAGCACAGATGAGTGTGGTGTTGCAGTCCAATGTGGTGGCTCCCAGCCATTATGGGAAAGCACCAGAAGTTTCACTTCTACCTGTGCCCCTTTCTAGAGTCTTTCTGCCACCCACAAAAGCAGGAGTGGATGTTTCCCATGGTTGCTCCCCTGTGGTGGTGTTCTCAGTTAGCTCTACCTTTCCTGCTTTCATAGATCTCAAATCCACATGTGTGATGGAAAGGTGGAAGAGAGGAAGAACACGCAAGAGAGGGCTGATAGCTTTAGCAATGGTGTGGCTATGAATGAGGAATACCCAATTCGGTATGGCTATGAAATGACCAGGCAGGCACTGTTTGGCTGGGTGCAGAGAAGTCACTGGTGTTTTCAAAATGACAGTTGCACAGTCGAGCCCTTAATAATTACAGAAGCATTCTTCTAGCTGAGCTGTCTTCCCTAGAACATGCAGAAGACCTGGGCATGACTGCAGAACAGTCTTAGAAATATATCACCATGCAGCTTTCAGGCCTTCTTCCTAAACCTGGTTCTTAGAGTCTGCATTTCTTGAAGCCAGCACCTGCTCTGGGCACTTCTCTAAGTTTCAAACTATTTTTTGTCCCTTTTATAACAAGATGTCCAGAACAAGACATTACATTTCCCCTCCAGCAGGCTGGAGGGAGAGAGAAGATGAAGGTACTTCATCCCCCCCGAGGTGCAATGCCTCTATTTAATACAGCCTAGCAGCACTTTATTACTTTGCCCTGCTGTGTAATGTCACAGATTTCTGTCTAACAAGCTATTTCCCCACCACTCCTAACACTGCTGTTTGCTCTGTGTCCTTTTGCACTGAATTCTTGTGGTTTGAATTGTTTTTCTCAGGTATGCTAGTCTGCATTTTTCCCAGATGAATTCACTCTTGTTGGTGTTTGCCTCTGCTTCCAGTTCTTCTTCAACAGAAGAGTCCAGCATTGACCAAAGGTAAGAGACTACAGTCACATGGAGACTGCTGTATTTCTCTAGCTCTTGTGACTTTTGCATCATTCTCCCACTGCAATTTTTATCAGCCTGTTTTTAATTCTTACTTCATCAAAGAACATTTTAAATCAAACGAAACCTAGTAATGATTCCCATCTTTCTTTGTTAGAAACTCCTCTCATGCTACTCCTTGTTTTCATTTTACATTATTATTTCAATAGTGTCTCTTACCCAGTTTCTGTTGCCAAGATTCTGTCTGTATCCAAGGCAACTTAAATAATTTTGAGAGTAAGATAGAAAGAGGTGATGTATCAATTATTAACATCCAAGTAAATGACCTCTGTGGCACTCCCTTTATGCATCTTTGTAATTCTGCTTGATTTAAAATGTTTGGGTGCAGTATGTGGAGTTGTGGAGCCAGGGAAGATTCCTCGCTAATGAAGACCTGCTGTTTTCTAACGCTGCAACGTGTTCCAGCCTATTCCAGTGCCATGTGCATCACGTGGGATCTGGGCTGGCAGCCAGTGCAAATGTTTCTTCAAGGACTTTAGGACATATTCTAATTATGTTTAGATTCTCCCACTCTCTTTTCATCTGAAGGATGTCACTCTTCCTGCTCATTTCAAAGTGTGGTACAAAGCGCTCCATCTGCCAGCGTGAGAGGGGTCCAGTGGTGCACTTGTGTGTGAGGCAGTGGGATGTTTGGCTTTGTGAGTGACTCTTCAACCTCCAGCTGTGAGAAGTCCCAGGCCTTTGAACACTGCCAGAGCTTGGCCAGCGTCCAGCAGTGTTTTCATCTGGTGCTGGAGGAGATGTAAAATTCCTTGGAAGAAAGAGCTTAATTTCTCTGAGCCTATTAGGGGGAAAGGAGGAATGAGTTTTGGGATGAAGCGTCTGGAACTCTTCATTGCCTTTTTTTTTTTTTTTCCTCAGCTATGTTTTGTGGAGGAAAATGGAGGAAATTGTGTTTGTGGGAGCTGTGCATATGAGCACATGTATTCTCTCACAACCTGTTACTGAATTGTGTGTGATGGGACTACCCCTCTTACCTAGGGGTGTTTTTTAAGGGAACTGGGATTGCAAAACAGCAGGTAAGAATAAAAGCCATTGCACAGTATTGTGCCCTGGAACATAACTCCTGAGAGGTGAATACAGTGAGGACAGATCCCCATCTGTGTGTGATATATGGCAAAGGAGACGCTGCGTTTCTGTGGGTGTGTAGAACAAGCTGAGGGCTTTTGAAAAGGTGCTAAGTCAGCCTGGGGGAAATGTTCATGATGTGGGGAGGAAGGAGAGAGACACTCTTGTCTGTCCTTACTTTGCAAGTTATGCAAGGGCAAGCCTGTACTCTTGTCTCTGCCATGGTATATACCCTGGGACCGGACAAGCAGTGCTAAATTGCGTGTGTTACTGTCTGGAGAGCCACATGCAATAACACCTTCTTTTCAGCCAAATTTCTCACGGGTGATACTGTTACATCAGATTGCTGGCTAATTAATGATTCTTATTGTCTAGACAAGTGCATTAATTAACTGGACACATTAGAAAGTCTGGGTCAAACTTCAGAAAGTCGGCCAGACTCCCTCAATCCCTTGTGGCTGCTGGGATCATCCTGCTGCCCGGTGTGACCTGAGTAATCAGTGTATTGTCAGACTGGCATGTCCCAGTCCTGATTAGCACAGGTTCATGGTAGCGTTCAGCAGTAGTTCAAGACTCTGTTGTGGGTGGTGTTTGAGTCCAGGAAGAACTTTTTGTATAACTTCTGTAGCCAATGTTACTGATAGAGCTGAAGTAACCTCAGGAGGGGAATGGAACCAGGGTTTAAAACCTCTAGCCTGTATATCCCTAACAGAACACAAGCCACCTTCAAATGGTACATGGCCCACAAACTGTGTTTGCCACTGATTGTGATAACCATTGTGAGCTCCTTCAACAGAAGATGGAGTACAGGCTATTTTGGAGTTGGTTGTTAGATAGAGCTTCTCCTGGAAAAAGAAAAAAGGAAATTTATGTTTTGTTCCTTCCATCTTGCCCAAACAGGAGCAGAGGAAGAGAAACTGGGGCTAGTTCTCTTCTTTGCCTATACCTGGCTTATATTGCTGTAAGCTTGCTTGCCTCCATATATGTAAGGTGAAAGTCAGGCTGTGCTCTTGGGACTGGGTGCAGGCTGGAGAAGGCATCCGTCTTGAAGGGGCTACTTTGTACTCTAATGGGCACTGCATGGGGTTCCAAAGAGAATTTTTCAGGTGAAAGCTGTTTTTCTATGGGCAGATTGCATAGAGTCTCATTATTGCTCTGGCTTTTGCTGCACAGCACATATGTTACTGCGGGGTTGTCAGCCCTTCAGTAGATTTCTACAGCACAATAAAAATAAGTAGATTAACCAGGCAAAGAAGATTAGAGACACTTTGGGGAAGGAAAGGGAAGGGAGGAGGATGAGCAGGAGGGAGTATAAAAACAGACCAGAAGACTGCGAGTGCCGGACTCCCTGGTGCATGTTACACAGGGTGGCTTTCTTTGTCCCTTTTGGGTTTGGTTTAGGCAGACTGAGTAGAACCGATCCTGACGCCATGTCCAAAGAGAAACTGGAGTCACTGGTCAAGAACATGGAGATCATGCTCTCTGAGGTAGAGCAGCTGAAGATCCATTGCACCAAGCAGACGGAGGAGGTGAACCAGGTGGTGCAGGAACTGCGCCGAGAGAACAGGGAGCTGACAGAGAAGTATGAGCACATCTGTCAGGACCTCAAGGAGGCCAAGGAGGCCATTGCCCAGCTGCAGGACACCAAGTTTGCCTTTGAGGCAAAGGAGCGGCAAGCACAGAAGCTCAACCGGCAGCTGTGAGGTGGCAGAAAAGAGAAGCAAGAGATTTCTTAACCCGATCTAAGAGTAAACAGAAACCTTCAACCCCTGGATTGGTATTTTAAAGCAACCCTTTCCCTTCCTCCTCAGACTGAACCTGTGTGCTGGAAAAAAACACATCTTTGTGGAGGCAAGATCTCAGATGCAGCTGGAATTCTGGCCCAGAAGGCTCCTTTGTTAATGACTAAATACCTCATTATGCTGGGAGGAAAATCTCATTCCTGAATCCCTTGTCAGCAATCTGAGCCATAGGAGTACCGCAATGGCTGCCAGGATCCGGGCACCTTCTCATGCCCCATGGGGGCTGCACAAGCAGAGCCCAGGAAAAGAACTGTGTCTGCCTTGAGCTACTGGTGAGAGCTGTGCTGCAAGAGTCCACTGAGATGAAGAGAAGGATCATCATCTTGACAGGCCCTGTTGCGCTGTTTTGTTGCTAACTTTTCTCTATTGCACAGCGAGGCTGTGATGTGGTCTTTAGTGAGGTGTCAGCTTCCTTGCTGCCTGACGCTGGAAGACATCGGCAAGAGCTTACGTTGTGCCTCATGCTTCCAGTACTTGCTATCAAGGGCACATTGGTCTGGAGGATCTTTTAATGCTACTACAGTCGGTGTTGTCCTCTTCCAAATCTAAAGTGATGTGTAAGAACTGGAAAGGTTTCTGTCTCAATTTCCATTTCAATAGCATTAAATCCTAATGACTCCATGTTTAGTATGCTAGAGTTAAACCTCTGCTGAATGTAACACTTTTTTAACCAAAGAGCTATGTTTTGGCACTGGATTTACTTTTCTTAAGCAGAAGTAACATGTATAAATGGACCAGGAATTAGGAGGGATAAATGTATCTGGGGTGTGGGGGTAAGAATTGCTTGTCAGAGTTTTTGCTTTCAACTTTTCTCTCTTCTGTCATTTGGAGTAGTCAGTGCCAAGACCAGCTAAGAGCAGGTTACTTGGGACTCCACAGTGAATAGCAGGAGATCTCTGGGGAAGAGTGTGAAGAGAGTGCTGAGGGAAAAAAATCCTGAATTTATAAACGGAGAAAAGACCTGAATGTTTAAATGGAGGATGGCTGGAATATTTCCAGGAGGATCTTTCTTCGTGTTGGCTGTGATGTAGCCAGCTTCCTGCTTCCCTCCGATGCTTTGCTGTATTGATACCTCTGCCCAACAAGCTCCTACTGCCTGGTGAGGGCTACCATTTGGGAGAAGCAGTGAAGTTGTTTCCATCACTGAGGGTCTCAGGGTCTGCATGGCATCAGGAGCCCAGGCACACTGTGCAGGGGAGGAGGGGACTAACCACACCAGGAGCAGGGAGTCAGCCCAGGGGGAAAGGGAAATCTGGCTGCTTTGGTTTCTCTATAGAGATTGGGGCAGAGGCAGAATAGTTCAGCAAGACCTTCTCTTAGGACTCAGTCCAGCACTGGTGAAATATATTTGTAGCTTTGTCATTGATGATGAAAATACTAAAATCAGGCCTAGAATTATCTAGTAACTGTTCCTTCTCTACCCTCCCCTCTGCCACATCAGTCTAGGCCTGATCCACAGCCTTTGGAAATTAAAACCTTCCCATTAATTTGACTGAGCTCTGGACCAGACCTTCTGATCAGAGGGCTGCTGTTTCTGTGGCAGACAAAGCACTGGGACATCCATGGGAAACAGCTCTTTTCTGGGAATCGCTGTAAGTGGGAGCTGTGACAACGTGTTGTGTTAAATTTGTCTGATCTAGACTTTTATTTTTTTGCTATTTTGGGTGGAGCAGATTGAGAATATCTGGAAAACATTTGGGAGATCAGAGACCATCCTTTATGTTTTCTGATGTGATCTGAATACAAATTACCAGCCTTGACTCTTTGCTCCTTGCTCACCAGTGACATCTTGGGGAGCACAAGAAATCAACATTAATCACTATACTTGTTTGTATAAGAACTAAAAATGTTTTCTCTTGAAATTAATCCTCTAGGTCAAATCTGCTTACCACCTGTGATTTCTTCTACATTTTATATATCATTAAATTGTAAAACCAACAATAAAAGGAAAACAAACAGCTGAAGGAGCATCTGTTCTGGATAAGGCACTGCTTTATTTAGTGCATGTATATGTTACTTTCTGAGCGTGTGTGTGTGCTTGCTAAATGTAATTATTCCTGTTTAAATCCTGTGCAACAAGGAATGAACTAATGGAGACCCTCCAGATCTCTCTGTGTTCCCAGGTTAATCTCTCTAAATGAGATTCGCTGTGCGGCTGCTAAGTTCACCCTATGCAATATGTAAATCCGTGATACAGAAAAAGAAAATGGGATTGCAGTATCCTTATGATCAATTTCTTAATAATTAGCAGGATTCAAAGTCTCATTTTAAGGAAAGTTGTGAGATTGATTTCAGGTAAGTATCCTAAAATTTTGGGGTGGGACCAATCCAATGCTAGAAAAAATTAATATAACACCCCTTCCCTTCCAGTAGACACTCAGTTGTGTCCTGGTTTTGCTTACTCAGATTAAATTTGGGAGTAGTTGGACTGTTTTAAAATTGATGTATGTTCCATTACATGTAGGTCCTCTGGCTTTATATGCAAATCTTTGTGTATCCAAGGATTAGTCTTAGCAATGGATCCTGAGGTGCAGTGTATTGAAGCACCTCTCACAACAAAGTTTGCATGGAATTAGTCACAGCACTTTGAAGTTGGTTTTGCTTTTTGAACACCAGCATTATCAGTGTGTGCTGCTTTTCATCTTTAAATGGCCTAAGAATGAAGAGCTGAAACTTGTGGGTAGCGTCATCAGTTTGTTCAGAAATTTGACCTGAATAAAAGTCTTGGCTGATTTGGGTGAGTATCAAAATAAATATGAAGTGACAGGCTTACCATTTCCCTCGTCTTGGAAAGGGATGAAGAGTACTGTCTAATTCTTTGACTATAAAAAGCCCATTTATTCAAAGGCTCTCTTGGAGAGCACAGGAATTGGCTCATTTGTCAAGAAGGGTTTAAAAGAAGAGGACCCAGACACTTGGTCTGTTCCTGGAGTGGATTATAGCAAAATACAGATGATTGCTTTGGTTTTCACTGTTCCAGATTGCCTTATATGGAAGTGTGCAAGAGGGGAGACTGGATAGGAAGGAAGCTGGTACCTGGCTTTCTCTGACATTCAGCAAGAATGTACTTGGGTGAGAGGGAGGCAGTTTACTGATGTACATGAACATATGAGCTGATGGATGCTCCTGGGCTAGTAGCTCATGATGGACAAGAAACCATGCTGATGAATCCAAAGTAGAATATTGTGATATCTTGGGATTTGTAAGGAGCCTAAGTGAAGCAGAAATTTGTTGGGGAGTACTCGCATATTGAACAAACACAGGTGGGCTGCTTCTGTGCAGCCAGTAAAGCACAAGGAAAACCTACCAAAAGTGGACTAAAAGTCCCCAAAACTTCATGAAAGCACAACTCTGAAGCCCCTGCATCAGAGAGTCCTGTGTGATACTTATTTCATTAACTATCACTACTCATGAAAACCTGCCTTTGGAAAGATCTCCAGATTTTAGAAATACAGTGTCTCCACTGTCAGCAGATGGAGCTTGATCCTCTAGGCTAAAAATCATGTAGAAATGTGAATACAATGTAGAAGGTTATTGTTTCAGAAGTCTGTTTGGTCTGGGTCTGTATGTGTCTTGTTCTCTGTAGTGATAGTTTTGCAGTCCTCGATGCCCTGGCTTAGAGCATTTTGAGTTACATACCAATAACCCTATCAGTACTGGAGTCTATTCTCCATATATCTTACTCCAGTTTACTCTCTTGCAATGTTGACTTCAGTGGCTGCACACTGGCAAACCACAATAAAATTTTGTCTCTGCTAGTAGCAGGATCTGTACAAAAGTTGTACAGGGTCAACTCTGCAACAGCCCTCAGCACTTGGAAGAGTTCATGGGAGGTGAGGTCTCTGGAGCAGATACAGACTAGTCCAAGAGCCTACTGCAAGAGGACAACAGGCAACAGTTAAGTTGTACAGCAGAGCTCATTGGTGTGTAATATGCTTTCCACCCGTCCTCTGAGACTTTGCAGTGTCTCCTGGAAATGAAATTGATCTTTTCCTGAAGGACTGGCAAGGGTTTATTCTGTATACTGAGAGGCTGTGATTCAGAGGTCTAAACAATATGCATGTGCTGTGATAGTGAGTGAGAGTCTGGGAAGAATGGGGTTAATGGTGAGCTATTCAAGTTTGAAAAACGCTTAGTTCAGATTGAATCGAATTTTACTTTTTTACCTTTTGTTTAAAAAAAATATAAGAAAAAATACTAGTATATCTAAAGGTGCATTCTTTTCAGAGTGAGCTAAAGCCTCCTGTTTTCAGATCCTTGTGTAGGTGATGGAAGGAGTGATATGCTCTAGTGTCTGCCCTGGTTTCACTGGGACAGAATCACTGGCCAGCAATGGTCTGCAGGCTGTTACCAGTTTGGAGTCAGCCAGGGCAGCTGACCCAACCTGGCTACAGATATATCCCGGACTATAAACATCACAATCAATATAAAGAGGGTTTATGAGGATGGGGGCTCTTCCTGCTCTTCCTCCTCTTCTTCCTTCTCCTCCTGCTTCTCCTGATCTCTGGAGGGGCTTGCTCATCATTCTGCTCTTGAGGATGGCTTTCCCATTTAGTGTGACCACCATACAGTCACTGGGCTGAATATAACTTCGTATCCTTTATATTTACTTTAGTATTAATATTAGTTTTGCTGTTTCATTAAATCCACAATTAAATTCAGCACACAGCTCTCCTCTCCTTTTCCCAATCCCCCTTCTCTACTAGAGAAAGGAGATCAGGTGATAGAAAAACTGCTATAGTTTAGCCTCAGATGGTGGCTAAACAAAGTGTCCCCAGTAGCAGTTGACTTGGTTTGACATCCCAGAGACCCTTCTTTCTTACCTTGTCATTCATTCAGCAGCACAGATGGGATGGGATGCCAGATTATTGTTTTGTATTATCCTGCGCTCAGAAGAATTTGAGCATATCCTCTGAATTAAATGCCCCAAGTATAAATGACTGTCCATTTCCCTTGATTAGGCCACTGTGCTTATTTCAGAAACTGGATATTAATCTGAAAGCAAAGCAAGGCAAACATCTCATTTTTAAGCACATGACCTGACCGTAACATCACAGATCCTTGCTCTTTGGCTAAATGACTAAGGGAGCAGTCAAGAACACGCAGAGTTTGTAATGTGTCTCCATACCATGGTTTCCTGATCACAGTGATCACCTGGGAAGTTCAGATCTCCTAAACAAACTGAACACAGATACTTCACTTCCTTGGGTGAATGCTTAAGCTGCTGAGACCAGCTTTTCTTCCATGGGCTTTATGGAGTCTTGTCTGAATTTCTTGAATGCTGCTCATGGAGAGGGGAGAGGAGGTAGAAGTTAGGAGTGAAGTTCCTCCCTGGGAAGAAGGAGGGGTGAGAAGAAGGTGGGTTTAGGTTTTTTATTATTTCTCACTAATTAGTTTCACTGAAGCCAAGTCTGGTTTGCCCATGACAGTAACCAGTGAATGATCTTCCTGTCTTTATTGTGAGTGATGAGCTTTTCCATCATATTTTCTTCCCCTGTCCTGATGAGGACAAGGAGTGATAGAGTAGCTTGGTGGGCATCTGACAATCAGCCACCACAATGCTGTGTTAGATATAACTACTTAGATTGGAGCTGTGTCCAGTAAAGCATGTAAATCTTGAGATAGTCTTTGAAAACAGCCTCTGACAGTAGAGTCCTAGTGGTTTGTTTCCCTGAAAGGTTCTTACGGAGTATAACAGAAGAGAAAGCACAAGTCTTACTACTGCCTGCTGGCCATGTAACTGTTGAAATCCTAGTATGACAGCTCCTATAGAGTTTGCTTCTTGCTAAAAGCACTTCACTGATGGGATTAGAAGGGATATCTTGTTCAGCAGTATCCATTTACTATGAATTCTCCTCAACTGTTTCTTCTTGATGATCACATCTGTCACACCCAGATGCTGTTGCATCCAGGCCAGCTGCTGCATAAAGACGGTGACAGGAGGCAAATACTTGTGGTCCTGACTGTGTTCACTCCATACTGAACTATGAGTATCTTTATCAAGAGACAAGAATAGTCTTGAATCAGTGGATTATCATACTTTCACTAGTGGTAGATGTTGAAACATTTTCACCACAGGGATTATGTCCTTTCTCCCAGAGAAAAGGTACACACACAAAACTTTGTTGGACTACAGGACAAAGGTTTACTTCATGTTTGCAATGTTTTATTTCCTGGTAAGGACTGTCCTTGAGTTCAAATCCCCCACTAATAGCTTCTGATTTTGTCATGTCTCTGCTGGAACCAGGAAGTACTAGCAGATTTTTCTTTCCTTTTGTTAATGAGTTTCATTAATGTTTCATGTTGCTTAGTAGTGGTAAAATTCTTGGTCAGTTCTTGTTTTATTTCGGCTTCTCAGGAGGTTATATATTAAGTCTTTATGGGGTTAAAAATTAATCCAGATGTGTTTACAGAGTATCCGCTTTAATGCAGTAGGCACAGCTGTTTTTCAGATGTATCCTGGCTAGATTCCAACATGAGCAGTCACATTTTCCCCATCTCTGAACTCCCTTGTAGTTTTAACCATCATCAAGAACATGAGAACCACAGGAACATTACTAAGCTTGGTATTTCCAAAAAACATTCACTGAGGGTCCCACTGCTGTGAGAAGAAATTTTTAAGAATCAGGTATTTATAAATTCATCTGGAATTAGTTTTTTTTGCCTGATAGGTTTTGTACCTTTTGGATTGGATTTTGAGCCTTTTCTTGCCAATGATACAGGCTAAAAGCTTTAAAATGACCTGAAAACATGGTTTGTTCATATAAGGACAGAGGTTCAGGTTTTGGTTTGATCAAATATCACAAAGCCTAGATCGTAACTGTGACACCTTGCCAGGGTGGCTGTAGCAAATGGCCGTTTGAGAGTAGAAGTGGGTAAAGAAAAACTGGGCTGATGTAACTGATTTCTGGAAAAGGGGGGCCCACAGCTTGGGCCAAGGCCTGAATTTATGTTCTTGAAGGAAAACTGGACTCTAAAGTGGCAGGACAATGATTTCTATATTCTTAATTAGGCATTAACAATGTCTAACTGTTGTCTCTCCTGACAAGGAAAACATCAGTAGCCATGCATCAGCACCACCATTAGACATTCTTCCAGGCTGTGTTGTAGTTTTCAAACCTTTGGGGTTTCCCTGCTTCTTGGTGCAGGTGTTGCCATTTTGCATTGGTTTTCCTGTTAGGGCTTATCCTTGTTTATTGTGGCAGAGTTAGCTTGGACAGGAAAGTACAGGATTGATTTTGCATGTGGAAAAGATGTGACTTTCAGTTGAACTCTGTCCCCTGTGGGATGTGTAGCAGTAGGATTTGAGTACTGTGTACCTTCCATGGCTAGTTGCCAGACAGGGATTGACCAGCAGGGATGAAAAGAGCTGTAGTGCTAGAATAAAATTGCTTCTGTGTCACCCGGTGCATTTATGATGCTGATAGAAACTTTCTTTTCTATTTGGAGTTCTGTGTCCAGGCTTCTCAACAGATGCTAAGTTTATTGTCTCTCTTTATTATCTAAAGCAGTGGTGTGGCCAGGAAGAGAACAGTGATACCAGTTCTGCAGATTTCATTGCACATCTTCATGTCTTCCTTGGAAGAACCAGCACATGGAATTATTTTAAGGTAGAAGCTTCATCTTTCCTTTTGAACACAAAGTTCTTTATCTCATGGTTTCGAACGGGCTGCTAATGAAATATTACTCTAAAACTGGAAAGCAAACAAAAAGACCAACCCAAAATTAAAATTTTGTAGCTATTCTCATAAACTTGGAGACCTCGTTCATATTAAGTAGGCTTGAAATTATGGTAGCTGTTACAATTGCTGGACCCAGAATCTATTTTTTATAGCTCAGTAATCTCTGTACTTCAATATTTATTTGATTTATATTAAAATTTATACTAGTGGTGGAGCAGGGTGGAATTATCTGTTTTCAAGATAAAACAACAACAGCAACACAAAAGTTGTTATGCAATGATCTCTCTAGTATCCACATGATTAACAGCACAAGTTTTTCTTGTAATTCATCCAGCTAGATTTCTACTGCTAAATTGTTTGTGGGATTTTTTCAGAGGGTTCCTGAATTGCATAGCATTTGTTAGAGGAAAAAATAGAGAAACCTGAGCTGCCATTGTCTTTGGTTCAATTCACATCTGTGTCCAAAGTGCTCGTATTTTCAGAACTTAGGGATCTGCATAACTCTGTGTAGAGACAGATATAGCTGTGAAATGTATTTAAGTTCAAACTTTCTTTGGTCAAAAGCGTGTCTGTAAACTATGATTCAGGCTTTAGTTTTAAAGTGAATATTAAGTTAATTTTTTACTTTTTTTTTTTTTTTTAGAGTTAGGAAGGTACTGAATACGAATACCGAAGCAATCTGTGTATAACTGTCTGTCTTTTGATACACTGCCTACAGCTAAAATAAAACTAGCTACAAAGGGCCCCACCCCTGCAGTAATTTAAGGCACGTTGTAAAGCTAACGTGTGTGCACACACACTACAGGAGCTCGAAACAGCTCAAAAGTGTGCGTGCATGTGTGCCGACAACTCTGGCTTTCCCAAGCGAAAGCAAAAACTCTTGTGAAGAAACTTAGAGGCTGAAGGGGTTAAATGAAACACAACTCTCCTTTTCCTGTTCGCTAAGGGTTAGTAACCAAACAGAAGCTGGAGAGAAGAGTGCTTAAGAGCCACTGTTTGAACCCGAAAGAGAGGAAAGTGGGTTCATGGAGTTTGGCTGCAGAGTGGTGTAACTGTCTCCAACTTTTGCACTCAACTTTTCACAGGTACACAAAGAGAAGGTAAGAGCTGACTTTGTGTTTTGGGCTGTCTCCTGATCCCTCTGCCTGGGTATCTATTTTGTATTAGTCTTTTCAGTGCTGTTTGTGCTTTTTTAAATTTTTTTTTATTTCCCATATTTTTTTTTCTTTCAGTTAAAAGAGGGGAGATGAGAGTCTAAGAGTTCTTATGATTGCAAAATTTTATTTCCTAGAAGGGAGGGAGGAAACCTCTCTATGGTGAACGTTAATCCCTCTCACAGTTAATTACACTGAGATTTAATGTAATCAAAACTGCTGTTCCTGACATTGCGGTTGGGGGGAGCAGGGGAGTGGAAAGGGAAGATTCCAGTTTGGTAGGATGCTGGACAAACCTGCTGGGGTCAGACATATGGGCTCTGCCAGGAAGAACACAGAAAGCAAGACAAATGTAGCAGAGGTATTGACTGGTGAAACATCATTTTCTTGCTGGCGGGAATCGAAGCCTGCCCAGGTGCTGACTCTTGTGCCCACTAACGACCACCCCTGGTGTGCTCAGCTGCCTTTGTTCATGTGCCAGCAGGTGCTGAGGGGAGGGGGCGTCTCCTCATCAGTCTTCCATTGCTTTCAGTTCTGGGAAATAACCTGTTTGGGAAGGCTCTCCTCTGCCAAATGATGGTGCTGGAGTCAGCAGACCTGTTTGTGAAAAGGGCGGTTTGCAGAACTGGATCTCTCATCCCTGAGGAAGTCTGATGTATGAGGCAGGCCAAGAAGGCAGCTTCGGGGACCTGTCCTGGCATGGAGATGGTAATGGGCCAGTAGTAATGTGTAAGGGTGGTGGATTTGCTTGATGCCCTGGTGTTCCTTGTGGGCAGTCAGGTGGAGATAAAGGGGCAGTTGATTTAAAAATTTGAGTTTCCAAGCTTTGATGAAGGTAATGTTAGTTTTGAATGGAGTGCCTGTGACTAGGATTAACTAATGTTAGTACAGGAGTTTAGGGAGATGGTATGTTTCTTTAGGTCTGTCTGTAGAGATCCTGAAGAGGGGTTTGTAAACACCCTTCCTTATTTCTTTTGCAAGTGTCTTCACAACATTTGGAGTTTCTTTTATCCTCTCTGCATTGTACTTATGAGGAACTTTCAACAACTTCTCTGTAAGCTGGCTTGCAACTCTTACGGTTTTCTCCTGGCTTTTTAGAGATGTACCACCCTCTGTAATGCCAGAGCATTTCCCAGTCTCTGTAGCTAGAGCAGCCATGATAAACATTCTTTCTGAGGTGTGGCGTGTTGATGGGCCAGTGTACTACACAGCCACCTGTGTTTTGGACAACCTCATTCTGGACTTTGAGGACAAATGCCCTGTTGTTACAGGGAGTGAAGGAACACGTTTGTGACATGCAACAAAGGTAAATAGGACTATATATCTTTGGCATGGCACTATCTTAAGCTGGTATTTGTTCATGTTAGTAAATGCAATGATTAATAATATGCAAAAAAAATAAAGCAGAGCAAATTTGCTGTCTTTGGCAGCTTTGCTTATAGCATATTTTCCTGTCCTGTGAGAGATAATTGAGACTTCTTATGTGTATTCTCAGGTTCTCACACACTGTGAAGTATCCTGACACCTCAGAGATATTTGTTTTTAAAATGTTTTGCTTGTGAGTGTAAAAACTTGATGGCTTCACAGAAATACTGGGGTTGGGATAGTGTCTTTGTAGCGTTTGCATATTCCAAATCTGTTCACTAGTAAAGAGTCTGCTCTGAATGTAGCATTTGAGAAAAGGTGTGTGATGAATGATTCGAGGTGTTTTTCAAGCAAGCTTATAGGTTCTTGTTTGCTGGTCTCCCTCTGTGTATATATATATTTAGAAGAATATAACATTAAATTGTCTTAATGGGAAGTAGCAATCCTTGTGCTATAAGGAAGTTAGAGCATGGATGATCTCAAAGGTTGCTGTTCACTAAGTGTATGAACTTCTGATGCAGATTGTGTGTCTGTTTTTGGGATGTGCTTTCTCTCAGATCCAGCTACTTAACAGCTTGCTAAGAGAGAACACTGGTAGAGCTCATCTAATCTAGTTGCTTCAGGGATTACTTGCCTCACAAATTAGGCACTAAGCTTCAGTTGGAGCCTTTGTGAACAGCTATGCCCTGACTTGCTGAAAGGGTTTAGGAAAGACGGAAGGAGTTATGTTGTTGCAACTGGTTTTCTTGGTATTACTTGAGTTTAAAATAAAGTTTGCTCTTACAACTCAAAGCAACACAGATGTTCGATTAAAATAGGGAACCTGGGAAAAAAAAAAAAAGAGAACCCTCCAATCTTGATTGAAGGCCCCTCCTTCTGAATGCAATGTAAATAAGGCAAAATACTCTTCTGTGCCTTGGAACAGGTAGGGCTTAGGCTGCCAAAAGGCTTTCCCTTTTTTCAGAGGGGGGTTTTATGTGTTACTAAACTGTTAACCATTTTATTAATTTGTGTGTTCCTTGTCACTCACCAATACACAGCAAGCAAATAGCATTTTTTTTTTAATAGAAGGATGAGAGCTGCTGTTTTGTATAACAGCACCTAGAACACATAGGATGCAATTTCAATAATCTTCATGATTTGTGTTATAGGCTCATCATTAGCTGAGTGTAGGGGGAAATGTGTCATACTCATGCTCAATGAACTCCCGAGGAAATAAGTAGCTTTGCTGTTGGTTCTGTGGGAAGGGTTGTACAAAACTCATAATAAACCTCTCATAGCTACTGAGCCTAGACAGTGATGGATGATTGCTCTGATCCAGTACAATCATTTGCAATTATGTCCTTGTTGTGATGGACTTGCCAGAAGAAATGATACTCTGATGGATACAGTTTCACTGTCTCATTTTTTAACACTCTTGGATCTGAAATGTGATTTTATTTTTATTTTTTTTTTAGCATCACAGTCTTGTCTTGGACAAAGCATAATGGTTACTAGATGTTTGAGAAGGGACTTCAATATAAAATTATTTGAGTGGGTAACTATTTGTATACATAGTCTGTGTACAAACCGCTTGTTTATGCTTTCTCACCCAGTAACAAGCTCACCTTCCTGACATGCAGACATGATATATAGAAAACAAGTAGCATCCACAGATTGTTTATTTCTCTGCCTAGCCCTTAAAGCAGTAATTGGAGGCTCTGTTTTGGGCATCTGTGGGAGAAACCAGCTTCAGAGCAAAGAACCAATTTATTTTTACATCATGCTGTTGTCATTTTGCTGTGATCACACAGTTGAGCATGTGCTCCCTTTGAGTTCTCTCTAGGCACTGCAGTGTGATCGCACCCTCTTAAGATCATTTTTTATGAAGTTAATTTTTAGTGACAGATGAAAGATGCTGGGGCTGGTATCCTTAGAGACTGCAGCCCTAATTCCGCTAGCACATGTTCTGCCTCCTAAGTTTGTTAGTCAGAAGTTTTGGGGTTTGTTTTTTTTTTTTCCTTTTCAGTTCTTTTAGTTTTCCTCTGTTAGTCATTTTTCCCATGCAGGGTAATGGAAGTAAGCCCACTGACTTCTCTGGGGGAATTCCTGCTTCATACCACTGAAGGTATATGTCTGCATCACAGTCAGCAAGGGTGATTCCTTAGGGAAGTGATGTACCCATACAAACATGGCATGCTTGGCATGTGTACAGATATAGAGAGAGAGTTAAAACTGAGTTACCTTTTTTATTTTTACTTTTTTAAAGCTATCTTAGATTCCAGAAACAATGTAGAGGCAGTGGCAATCAAAACCCACGTGAGGTAGGTTCAGGGTAAATACTCTCATGTTTTCCTATTTAGGTTATTAGTCCCCAAGCAAATTTGCTTAAAGGTAACCCAGGTGTTCCCTATGTATACTACAGACATACTGTTGAACACAGTGCTAGTATCCTCTTGGTGAACAAAGATGCAGATTTTGCAAAGAGAGGCAGAAAACAATTTTCATTGTTTTACAGTTTCCTTTCAAAATCATGTTTACTTTTAAAGTTTATTTTTAACTCCTTGCACAGCACATAAGTTTGGCATGTTTATATTCAGGATGGAATGAAGTAAATAAAATTGGAAGTAATTTTCTAGCATTGAAATAATTTCCTAAAGAATTCTCCAAAATTTGAATTATAAGGGATTAGTCTCAGCTGGCTAATATGTTGTAAACAGCAGCAGTGCTCAGTGTTGGGTAATATTTCAGATCAGGCTAAATAGCTCATGTAAGTGAAGTTTGAGCTGTGAGAGGACAGTAGTAAATGTAAAAGGTG
Source organism: Chloroceryle amazona (assembly GCA_027560015.1). Classification (NCBI taxonomy): domain Eukaryota; kingdom Metazoa; phylum Chordata; class Aves; order Coraciiformes; family Cerylidae; genus Chloroceryle; species Chloroceryle amazona. Next base: position 50,818 of record JANHFX010006491.1, read on the forward strand.
GTTGTCAGCCATTCCCACACAATTATTTTAGTGTTTGGGCTATTCTATCCTTGTTGTGTGTTTTTCATAGGCAGTGTGTGGCTCCTTGTTTCAATGTTACTGTCTAAATTAGTCTGTGTGCACTTGTTGTTATCCCTACATGCTCCCAGATTTAATTAACAGCTAAGCACAATAAGGCTACCAAAATAGAAGGCAGAATCCTATCTTTACTCCTTATAATAAATCTCTAGCTACAAACCTAATAATGGAAGGCTAGTTGAAGAAAATTGAATCTCAGCTGATATTAGTAGGTAGACAGAAAATTGTCCTCATGAAATGAAATTAGCTCCTATAAAAGGCTGTCATAGTGACTACATTTACCTGGAAGGTCCTGCTTTGCTGAGCTAAACCATGGATACTTCATTGTGGATTTTTGGAGAGAGGAAAAGAAGCAGGGAGTACAGAAGAAGGCCTTGCTAGAACTGTGTTTCAGTGTCTGATCTTGCTCTTACACCCCATGTTTTTTCAGCCACAGTTCTGTGTGATTACAGTATTCAGATTAAAACTGTATAGCAGAAGCTACTGTAGTTCCCACAGGTGCTGCTGAATTTGGCATTGCTGTGGAAATCCTCTGTAAAAACATTTCCAGTCTGAATCAGCCACGTTAAGTGATGGCCTGGTGCAGGTTTATGGTTTTGTTATGAATCAGGCTGAGATGATAGAGCAGTCTAGAACATGCTTGTATGATAGCACTGCTCAGTTCTTCAATCAGCTGGTGCTACCACTGTACTCATTAGTAAATTTTTGAAACTACTTTTTTTTTTTTCTTTCATTTAACAAGGTGAATTTTAAAGTTCACCTTGCTAAAGGTTTGTATTTCATAATATGGCTGAAAGTGTATCTCGGCAGAATTCCTTTCTTGATAATGATTCTTTAATATCTAGCGTGTATTCAGAGTGAATTAATAAATCTGGATACCAATACTAAAGATACCTTTGTAAAGCTTTTACTTGGACAACTTGTATCTTGCTTTTCTTTATTCTCCCTCCTTTCCCACTAAGCTTTTTGAGCCAGTTGTGTATTTAAACACACATTTATAGACATCTATCCATTGCTTCATATATAAACAGCCCTTTATGAATGCAGCTCATCATGTGGTCAAGGCAAAGGAAATTGGTTCATCCTCACACTTGAACAGGCACATGCACACTCCTTGACTTAGCTGCAGTAGTCCAGAGCGTGTCAGGCACAGGATTTGCTTTGGAAAAAAATGTCAAAAGATGGTTTACTATAGTTGGGGAAGAAAATGGGTATATTTAAAAATATATTGAATGTGATATCCTTTGTCTAAAGGGACAATTCATTTCTTGGTTCCTCTGGGCTGTGTGATGTGGTCCTTGTGCTCTCCTAACTTGAGCCTACATAGGCCCAGCCTGAGTAAAATGAGGGTAGGCAAACTACCCATGATCCCTGCTCCATAGAGCCCCTTTCCCTCCCTACCTTCATCTCATCTTTTTTTTCCCTTTTTTTTTTTTTTCTCCTTTTTAACTCTTCCATCAAAAACTTAAAACTTGCTCCTCAGCAGACAAGGCGAATGAAAGCTGGAACCAAGGTATGCTGGATGTTTTGAGAGCAAAGCAAAAAACCACAACATCTTCAGAAAATGTAGTGAGTCTAAAAACTAAAAGACTTTGCTCTGAGTCAATAGCTAAAAAAGTTTATGCCAGTGGATAATTGGGCAATATATCATCATCCTTTCTGGCTTCACACCTCCTTCAACTAAACTTCTAAAAATATAACAACTGAGATATGGTGTGTTAAAGTGGGGGTGGAGCTGGCAGTGGAGGAAAGGGAAGGCAATTCTGAAAAGGTGCAAGTAACAGGATGACTGTGGCAGCTTCTGCTGTAGTGCTGGGTGTGCTAAATTTTACAATAAGCGATTTCTGTCTATATTGCAACAGGCATTTGCTGTGGTGGCCAACCTGTGGCTCATGAGCCATGAAAAGTCAGCTTCTGTGTCAGGGCTGCCTCAGATGGGAATAATAGATCCACTTTGTATAATTCAAATCCCCAGCTGGGAGATGAAATTAGCTGTAAGGACCTGCTGAAGCTGGTATTGCTGGGTGGCTTTGCCACTTAGCAGCATGCCCAGCTAATTCTTGCTTGGTATTAGAAAACTGGCAATCCTATAGGGGTCTTTTTCCCTTCTGCCTCCTCACCACTCCCAGGACAGTCCCTGACACCCACATGTGGTATGTGTCTGGCTAAAGGATGATTTGGAAAAGTGGTACACAGGCAAAAGACAACTGCTCTGTGTTATGTGCTAAACAGAGAAGAGCCACATAGCAAACAGCTGTCCAGTTATCCTCAAAAAGAATAGAGAAAAGCCCAGACTGATAAATCTGTGAGCAATGGAACTCATGAAACCCATTTTATCCTGGCTTTGTGATCTGATTCGGTAGTGTCTAAATAGCTTATGCCCTTGTTTAAGCAAGGCTGAGTTATGTCTAACATCTCTTTCAAGTTTGGTTTCTCTCCTGTTGAAAAGAAAATTTTATCTTCCAAAAGGGTTAAAAGTCCAATACATCTCTTCATGCCAGCCTAGTATCTTTTCCCTCAAACAAAACTTAACTGTGTGCTTTGGAAGCTGTGGAAGTAGCCAGCTGATTCAGACTTATTTTTACATATACAGCCAATGTTGGTCTTGTTTTCCTAGGAACATCAATGTTGAGAGATTATTTGGAAAAGAGGCCAAGTTCCAGTAAGCAATCTTGAACCTTGTTTGTGCATTGAAAGGCAGGACTTCCACACATAAAGTAAGTACAGGAATCATTAAAACTACTCTTGATTCTGAAAAGTACTTCTGGTCTTAATGAAGAGTTGACTGATCTTGCTAAGCCTGCCTTGCCCTGGATAAGAGTTTGAACTACTGAAACTATTTTTACAGCAGTTCACTGCTGCCTCCACTCTAGAGAAATCTCCAAGGCTGCCCATCTGTCTAGAAAAGACCTTCTATTCGTTAAGGCAAAAGCTTCTGGGTGGGTTCAGTGTTAAGCACACCCTGTGCTCCAGGTGTGTTGACCCCTGTGATTTCCCCAAATGCAGGAAACTCAACTGCATCATTTGTAGGTCTAGTGGGCTGCCCTGCCTCTAAACCATAACACCCTGAAATAAGGGTGCTTATCCCAGTTTCCAGTTGTACTGGAGTTCTTGTGTTTTGTCCAGAGTTATGAAATCCCGGCTATCTCTTTGGTGGTCCTCTAACTCTACTGTCCACAGATCCAGGGAGAAGTAGGTGCTGTGGAGCAGTGCAGTTCAGAAAGTCCATTAGAACATCCTTTCATAAGTTTCTGAAAATTGCCACAAAATATGATTTGATCCATACTGTTTTCTAACAGAAGGGTCCTAATCTGCTACAGTCAGATTCAAGTTTGAACCTTCCCAGTGTTGAGAGGAGCTTGTGTCAGTGTCTCTTAAGGAAAACAGCTTTGTAGCTTGGGGCTGGATTGACTCTTTTTGACCAAACTTACAGATGCCTGGAGTTGGTCAACACTTCAATCCTTTTATTCATCTAACCTGAGCGGTTAATGCCAAATGTGGTTGGCCAGACAATTCAAATCTGTTCTGGTGCATGGAACAGAGCTTTCAGCTGGGCACACTTCTGATTCTGATTGAAGATTCTGATTGTTCCTTACTTATTGTGAACTGATTCTCATAATCCCTCTTGCTGAGATAACTTTGCAGTTTAATGCTGTGGTGGGAATTCCTCCACATGAGCTTTCCAGCAGCTGTTCCATATCTTGAGCATAAAGTCACCGTTTCCCCTAAGGCCCTGCTGCTGTTTCTGGGTGGAGGGGGGTGGAGATGCTGTTCCAGCACACAGTGGGAAGAGGGAGCTGGGGAGGGTTGAAGAAGGGCAGGAGGCACAGGGAGCAGCAGCTGCTGTTGTTACAAGTGAAAGGACTGCAAAACACTGTCCTTTTCATTCCTTCCCCCACATACCCAGTGAGAACAATGGCAAACAAGCAGAGTAAACATATGCTGCTTTATCTCAGGTCCTACAAGGAGTGAAAGAATTGTTATATCCGGAAACAGAATGTGACCTTTTTTTGAAGGTTTCAGACAGAATCCCCAGTCCCATCTGTGGTGTTTGTGGTTGAAAGTAAAGCAGACAGGGTCCGTGCTGAATACTACACCTGATGAAGCTTTTAAAATAAAAAGTTTGTTGAAGCTCAGTGAATCAGACACAAGATTTGTTTTGTAGTGAGGGATTTAATAGTATACAGAAGGCCCTGTTCTTCCTTCTGGCCCTTCTTCCTGGAGTCTGTTGACTAGGGCTGGACACTCCAAGCTTTCTAATGCTAAATTAGGGGCATGAGACAGCAATTCCCATGCAAGTGCAATGATACAAAAATACAAGCAAGCACCAGAGCTGTAACCTCTTGCTGCTTTGATGCAGGGGATTGTCCCAAACATTGGGTGCTGCCTAGTTGTCACCTCAGAGAATCTTTTTATTCTATCTGTCTAAAAAGCTTAAAGATAGTAACTACTTGGAGAGTGGGAGCACTACTAGCACTGGTGAGCTGCTTCTCTAGCCTCTTCTCCAGAAGCCTCACATGGTTTAGGCCCAGCTCCCTGTCTGCCTCTTGGCTGAGATGTCTGAAGGAGCTGAGTGGGCAGTCCATTAGCAGCAAAGCAAGGCTGCTGGAGCAAGTGATGTGATTTCCACAGCCATGTCCTTGAACCTCAGAGGTGCCTGGAATGTAAGATGTGAGAGGGGAATCCTGGAGAAGAGAGAGATTTATGAATTTCTGCCCACCCTGCCCTGGCAGTAGGAAGAGGAGCTGATCGATCTCAAAGATTTACCACTGATTGACACCAACACCATTCAAGGAAGATACTCTTCTTTCAGTGCCCTTTGCCAGTGGTATGATCACATTATAAGCTGTTTCAGGAAATCTTTGCTGTTTGTGTGCATGGAACTTGTAACAAAAAGGTCTCTTCTGGCTGTCCTTTGTCATTGAAAGGATTTGGCATTTGGGTGGGGTTGTGAGACAGATCCAGCCTACGTTTTGGCCATTGGCCTCTGCAGCAGAGAGGGTGTACTTAACCTCTCACGGAGGGCATCTTCAGGTTGTTTCTTCCTTGAATGGGAAGAGAAGTAGTATCATGTATGGGTGATAGGGGTACATAGTCTTCCCTCAGTTTCTTGAGGACTAATCCAAAATTAGTGAAAGTCTATTTAAATAAAAAGCTCCCATAGGTTAATTTTCTTACAAACCACGTGACTGGCACTCAGTATATGGGCAGAGAAGCTTATCAGTGCTTGTTCTACCAGCTACAGTTTCCCTGTTTGTTGCTCTTTTACACAGAGAAATTAGTGCAACTAGATTTTGAGCACTGTGAATGTTTGGAGTGTCAAAATCCATGGTAGCTATGGACTTAGGGAGTTGTAATGAGCTGTGATTCAGCAAGGCCTAGCACTATGAGAAAAATGGCTGCCCATCATAAAGCAACATGAAGTATGCAAATGCTAGATCAAACAGGTTTCATTTTGGATATATTTTGGATTGGGTTTGTTATTCTCATGCAACAATGATTTTATGTCAGTATGACCATTGTTAATGGTGATATACATTCTATATTTTATCTGATTTAATAGGCTGGGCTAAAGGAGCTATATATGAAGTTTTAATATTAAAATAGATGTTGTTACAATGAATGATGAGAGAAACACTTTTCCTTGATGCTTTTATGCTTTGTGAATGAAAGATTTCTTCATCTTGAATCTTTCCTTTCCCAAGTTAGAAAGAAGCTTGGACTAGATAAAACTACGCTAGGAATGTCTAGTCCATCTCTTCTTTCTGGGCTCAATCAGCTGGTCATGAGGTCATAAGAAAATGGTTGCGAGAAAAAGGCAGTCACTAGTGACTGCAGTGTGCATGGTCACAACTGTAAACATTGGTGAGTGGTGGTTGGTGTGGACTTGGTTGCTGAAACTCCAAAGAGGAAGGATAAACTAGGAACAGGCAATGTACCAATAAGGTATTGTGGTCCCAAATGTGCATAATGCCCCAATTTTTAGGAGCTGTTGAATCCTGTTGTATGCTGCTATACCAGTCTTTGTGGCCTGATTTCCTTTCTAGCTCTCCAGAAGGGATAAAACTAGTGATGGTTGAGCCTAGGTATAGCTGTCTGTGGTGAACTGTGGGATTTTAAAAAAGCAAGATCCTATAAAGGCAGATATGAAGCTTCACCAATGAAGCTACACAGAACGAATATAGAGCACAGAAATGTTAACTGTGGATTTTTTTTTTACCTTGGGTTGGTTGAAATCATTGCAATTTTCAAGTATTTTATCATGTGTATATGTAAAAGGGTGGGTGGGAGGGCAGACACGCACCAACATGCATCTTCCACTGTGCCCGAGGACGATGTTCTCATAATACCAAAGGAAAGTTCAGGGAAATATTTGCACTCAATAATTACATTCTGGCTTTCTGTGCCGTGTAATTTCAGTCTTTACAGTTGCCTTCATCTCTCTAGGGAGCATAGTGATAAAACTTTTTCTTTTCTTACCTGATTTTAGCTCTACCTCTATTTTTACTGTATGGTATCTTAGCTTTTCCATTGTAAAGCAGGAAAGAAGCAAGCAATTCTGATCAGTAATCTTTCTGTTCCCACAGGTAGAGATGAAGAATTTGTTCCTTCTGCTCATACTAGCAGTGATGCCACCTTCTGCATTTTCAGTAAGTAAAAGTTCTTCTGAACAGTGTGACACGAAATGAAAGATACCTCTTAAGGACTATTAACATCTGTAACACAAGTATTTTGTAGAAAGTATTCCTGAAAGAGCTAATAGGTTCCAGTCATCTGGCCTACTGTGGGACATGTTATGAAAAGTGTAACATGGCAATCCAATAAGAAAATTCTGATAGTGCCTTTGGCTCTAGGGATGTTACCTGTAAAGCAGCAGTTGCTGTCTCTTGCTTCAAAGCTACAGAATTGTCACTTGAAGTAAAAAGAGTGAATCTTTGGTTAGCTGGTTTTTCTCTTTTCCTTGGTCTTAGTGGTCTAAGCCATATGATTTAGCTTTACGGGAGGGGAGGTTACCTTAAGCCAATTTGATATTGTCAAAAAGGAACACAGCTATTAGGAACTGGGATGATTCCTCCTTTCTGAGAGAGAAGTAGGATCTTTCTGAAGTAAATGCATCTTGAGAACAGTTTCTCTGAGTTTAACTTCAGTTATATTAATGAGTTGGTCATCTGAGGTAAAAGGTGACCTGCTGGGTAGAATGGTAGTGTTAGCAAAGGAAGATGTGATGTTTGTTAGGTGTAAAGGAATGGAGAAGAGAACAAAAAGAGATAATTAGCACCTGCAGTAAGTGTTTTGTGAGGAATTGTAAATATGCTATTGAAATTAATGAGTCTATAACTTTTAATCTCTAGTAAGATTATGGATTTCTGTGCCCAGATTCAGCATTTGCAAATGCTTTCTGGGCCTTCTTTCAAGATAGGGACGAGAGGCCAGCAATCAAGCAGAGTTTGTAAGTCAGTATAGGTTTCCTATCTTACAGATAGAAATATGCTTAAATGAGACTTTACTGTCTTACATACAATAGAGGATGGTGCTGTATCTTAAAAGAACCAGCAATGGAATATACTGTATTCAGTTCATCTGTTCACCTGGCTATGCCCACCCTGGTAATTTTTTTTGGAAGTGAAATGACCGAAACATCCTAAGGCTGACATTTCTCTGTAGCATTAGACTCTGTCAGACACTGTCCCTCTGCATGCAATTGGTAGCTCCTCTTGAAGCCATGCCGAATGAAGCGTTTTGCTGACTCTGTCCAAGCCATGAGGAAGGAGGAAGATCTGGCAGCACTGAGGCAGGAGAGAGAAATAGTGTTGGTTTCATATGGGCCATTCCTTACCAGATGCTAATGCAGGTAGGCTGAACCGTAGCAAGAAACTATCATCTTGTGAGATCTAGAGCTGGCAGGGTGGAATGTAGTGATGGCAGCTCAAGTGTGTTCTAGATCAGGCTGCTCACCAGAACAGTACTGGAGCTGCCTGAGCTGCCACAGGTGGTACAGCTCTGGAGAAGCAGTGCCTGCATGACTCTCTTGCACTGCTGCAGAAGAGGAGTGGCAGCCCTGCTGATATAATTGCAAATTTTGTACTTTGGTGGGAGAAAGGAAAGAAGGAGATGGTGAGACTGAAAATGAAAGCAGGGAATACTGTGTGGTGGGAAAATAAGTTGGAGAATTGCTTGCTGATGTACACCATTCTCCACTCTTTAAGGGCTTCACCTGAGCTGGCAGGGTTACTGAAGAATAATTTTTATCCATGTCACATTGGATTGAAAAGGTCCCTTCCCTATGCTGTTTGTCTGGGTTTTTTTATAATTGTCAGTAGCAGAAGTGTAAGGTGATAGTCAGGTGGCACAGTGCATTTCCCCACACTGAAGGAGAAACACTTCCTTTAATGTACAGTAGCATATCTCAAAGAAATTGAGGCTGTCACTTCAACTCTGCTAAATATTAGTTCCAGAGCAGGCTTGTATCTAAGACAACAGCAGTTGTGTTGATTTTTGGTATCAAATGAGTTGACAGTGTAGCAGCACATGAGTGCATGTAGGTCACCTTCAGCTGTACTGTAAATAGCAGACACCTCAGGAAGAAGGGGGGACACCCAATGTTGGAGATCATCCAGTTTATTTCACAGGGTCTTCTTTGTAAAACAAGACAGAATTTACTGCTTTG
>JANHFX010006492.1:0-44001 GCA_027560015.1 Chloroceryle amazona
AATAAAACATTTTAATTTTTAAATATAGAAATCACATGATCACAGGATGTCAGGGGTTGGAGGGGACTTTGGAGATCTTCGAGTCCAACCCCCCTGCCAGCGCAGGACCATAGAATCCAGCACAGGTCACACAGGAACACAGCCAGGCGGGTCCTGAAAATCTCCAGAGCAGGAGACTCCACAACCTCTCTGGGGAGCCTGTTCCAGTGCTCTGCGACCCTTACAGTAAAGAAGTTCCTCCTCATATTGAGGTGGAACTTCCTGTGCTCCAGCTTGCATCCGTTCCCCCTTGTTCTATCACAGGGCACGAGTGAGAAGAGGCTGCCCCCCTCTTCCCGATACTCAGCCCTCAGATATTTATAAACATTTATTAAATCCTCTCTCAGTCTTCTCTTCTCCAGACTAAAGAGACCCAGGTCTCTCAGCCTTTCCTCATAAGACATGTGTTTCAGTCCCTTAATGATCCTTGTAGCCTCCACTGGACTCATAGAATCACAGAATCATCTAGGTTGGAAAAGACCCATGGCATCATCGTGTCCAACCTTTCACCCTACTCTACAAGTTCACCCCTAGACCATATCCACCAACACTACATCTAAGTGATTCTTAAACACATCCAGGGATGGAGACTCAACCACCTCCCTGGGCAGCCTATTCCAATATCCCACCACTCTTTCCATGAAGAATTTTTTTCCTAGTGTCCAGTCTAAACCTACCTTGTTTCAGCTTGAGGCCATTCCCTCTGGTTCTATCACTAATTACCCAAGATAGAGACCAGCACCAACCTCTCTACAATGTCCTGTCAGGTAGTTGTAGAAAGTAATGAGGTCTCCCCTCAGCCTCCTCTTCCTCAAACTAAATAGACCCAGCTCCTTCAAATGGTCCTCATATGATTTATTCTCCAGTCCCTTGACCAGCTTCGTTGTCTCCTCTGCACCCGCTCCAGCACCTTGATATCCTTCTTGTACTGAGGTGCCCAGAACTGGACACAGTACTCAAGGTGAGGCCTCACCAGTGCTGAGTACAAGGGGACAATCACCTCCCTCCTCCTGCTGGTCACACCATTTCTGATACAGGCCAGGATGCCACTGGCCTTCTTTGCCACCTGGGCACACTGCTGGCTCATATTCATTCGCTTGTGAATTAGAACCCCCTGGTCCCTCTCCACAAGACAGCTCTCCAGCCACACTTCCCCAAGCCTGTAGCATTGCATGGGGTTGTTGCGGCCCAAGTGCAGGACCCGGAACTTGACCTTGTTGAAACTCATCCCATTAATTCTTGAGTAGTTCCTTGTCCCTCTTGAACTGGGGAGCCAGAACTGGATGCAGTATTCCAGGTGAGGTCTCACCAGGGCAGAGTAGAGGGGGAGCAGAATCTCCCTCAATCTGCTGGACACGCTCTTCTTAATGCACCCCAGGATGCCATTGTCCTTCCTGGCCACAAGGGCACATTGATGTCCCATGGACAACTTGTTGTCCACCAGGAGCTGCTTTCCAGCAGATCACCTCCCAGCCTGTACTGGTGTCACTTATTATTCTTCCGCAGATGCAGGACTCTGCATTTATCCCTGTTAAACCTCACTAAGTTCTTTGCCCAGCTCTCCAGTCTGTCCAAGTCTCGCCGGATGGCAGCACAGCCTTAAGGTGTATCAGCCAAACCTACCAGCTTCATGTCATCAGCAAACTTGCTGAGAAGACTCTCTGTCCCATCATCAATGTCATGGATAAAGATGTTGAACAGGACCGGACCCAGCAGTGATCCCTGGGGGACTCCCCTGGTTGCAGCTCTCCAGCTGGACTTGCCGCCATTGACCAACTCTCTCTGGACTCTATTGTCCAAACAGTTACTAATCCATCTTACTCTCTGCTCTTCTATCCCATACTTCCTGAGTTTCTCCACAAGGATGTTATGGGACACTGTGTCAAAAGCTTTGCTAAGGTCAAGATAGACCACATCCACTGGTGTCCCTGCATCTATCAATTCATTCACAACATCATAGAAGGCTATGAGATTAGTCGAGCATGACTTCCCCTTGGTAAATCCATGCTGACTACTCCTGATAACCTTCTCTTCCATGTGTCTAGAGATGACCTCCAGAATGAGCTGCTCCATCGTTTTTCCCGGGATGGAGGTGAGGCTGACTGTCCTATAGTTTTCTGGAACCTCTTTCCTGCCCTTTTTGAAGACTGGAGTGACACTAGCTTTCCTCCAGTCCTCTGACACCAATCCTGTTTGCCACGATTTTGCTAAAATGATGGAGAGTGGAAGGACGACAACATCAGCCAGTTCACTCAGCGTCTTGGGTGCATCTCATCAGGGCCCAGGGACTTAGTAATATTCAATTTATGTAACTGGTTCTTAACCCAGTCTTCACTGGCCAGTGGAGAGTCGTCCCTCCCCCAGGCTCTCTCCCCTTCACCCAGGGGAATTAATTTTGTGAATGAACTTGAGAAACCTGGAACAGTTTTCATAATCTATTAATCTGTTTTGTTATGTAAACAAACAATAAGTTAACCTATATATTTTGGTTTTCTAAAACCGATTTAGGGAGAGCAGCTCTTTTGGAACTAAAACTATAAGCCTTCAAATAAAATGCTTTATAAGCTCAGTACTGAAACCTAGATCTCAGACTATACGCAATGTGTGTTTTGTGATCAACTTCTGTGGTCAGAAAGATTAAAAAAAATAGAAATATTTGTGGGTACCTTAGTGTTTAGCTAATGCTGAATAAGGTTTTGGAATTCTTTCACAAGTGAATATGGAAAATTGTCTCTTTCACAGATCCTGTCACATGTGTCCTGTTGACTATGTTATCAGATGGAACAGTAATAGTATAATGGAAAAGTTCAAAAAGTATTTACTGGAAAGGCATTCTCAATGCTTTAGACATTACTTTTCTCTACGAAGCAGCTTTATTATCTTTCTTTCGTAGTTTCCATAAATGACAGCAAATAAGGTCATACAAACATGGATACTTATTCAGTTTCCGATGCAATCCAATTTCTGAAGCCAAAACATTTTTCTAATATAAGAAATCCTGAGTTTTTTTCCTAGCACAACAAATTGACCATCTAAGACTTAATTTATTAATTTCTAAATTTAACTGATGAAAAAAACTCTGGTAATTGTTTTGGCAATTAAAAATAACAAACAAACTGTGTACTGGCTTCCTTCTGAAAAGCACATAAAAATAAATCCCTGTGAATCTATTCTTTGCTTTAATGGTTAATTCATGCAAATGTAACTGTCCTAGATGATATGTTTTAATTTCTGCTTCTGCCTCTGGACTAACATTAGCATTTTTTCAAAGCATGAAATCTTGCTATATTGTAAACATTTTCTTAGTGGGTTTGGTTTTGGTTTTGTTTGTTTGGTTTTAATTTTTTTATTGTTGTTTTTACCTTTTTTTTATGGGGTGTGTGTTGGTTTTGGGGGTTTTTTTTGAGTACTTTGACTTATCCTTTAATATGAAGTACAATTTTAGGAAAGAATGAGAGCATTTGTTTCTTGTCATTGAAGTTCAATGAGTAATGAATCTGACCTGTGGAAGAAAAGCAAAGATGCTGCAATAGGAAGGAATTTGTGAGAGTTTCCTCCCTCAAACACTGCGTGTTTTTTCCCCTCAAGCATCTGTAAGTCCTGATGCTTCTCTCAGATGTCTTAGATGCATTAAGTTTTTTAGGTCACAAATGAGTTGACCTCATCTCCTCTCTTCCTCCTAAATTAGGATTATTATTCATATGCATACAGTTGAGTGTGTCTTTGGTGTTTGGTTGCTTAGAATTATTTTTTCATATGCTTTTCACCTTGCAGAAGTTAGTCCAAAAATGAACGAGCTAGCTGAGATTGATATTTCCAGGCAAAATTGTGTCTCTGCAATGCTTTGTGGATCAAATTCTTTCTCCAGTGATAAGATTTATACAAAGAATAATTTTGTATTCCTAAACATTATTACTCATGCCTTATGATCTCCAATGAGTGAATGAGGAACACAGTTTTTTAGAATGTAAATTATCCTGTATGATGCTGAAAAAAACAATACACATGAAAGGCCCTAGCTGGTATAATAGTCCAATAGGGAGCTGTCTGCTTACATACAGATCTACACATCATTCAAATAAATCATGGATTCAGATGCAAAATAAAGTATATTAAGAGCACCATGTGGATTTGAAACTACCCTGGGAGAACTAGGATCCATAATCTTATGAATAGATTATAGCCATCTATCAAAGATTAATCTCATAAATGTGCAAAGAGGTTAGACTCCAAATGAAAACAGAACCTTCTGGAGCAATTTGTGACATACAAGTGCAGAGGCAGAGCTGACTCCTAGAGGATTCTCCTTAAGGTTTCTGAAGCTTTCTGCGGATAGTGTTACACATGCATCATTGAATGTAGATCATACCCAAGGACATATCATGTGTTATTTTCTCTCTCACCATTAAATTGCCTTAAATTAAGTTATCTAAGTATGAACTGATAATGCAGTGCAACTCTTTAATCAGTTTAATGAACTATTCCCAAATAGCATCTCTGAGAGGAAACTCCTTCTAAAACATGAAAGAGCAGAAGACCATTTGCTGAGAAACATGCCTATTAAAGTTGCTTTTTGCTGCTTACATTGGCATTGTTCCAAACTACCTAAACTACCTCTAAGCAAGTACAGCTGGATATTGGGTGTGATCTAGTCAACGGGCTGTGTGTCTGTGCAAAGGCTGGCTTAACAGCCTCAAACACTATATTCCCAGAATGGAGCTATACTGCACTGCATCCTACTGCAGCGGCACATTAGGGAGCTGTGTGGTATCATTTGTTTTTCATTGCACATTGACCTATGTACTATGTTCCATTAAAATATCACAGAGATTCATTTTTCTTTTCCTGTGAGAAACCCTTTGATTAAATTCATTGAACAATGACAAAGTCATCAGTTTTTATAGTGCTTGAAGACTTACTGTATTCTTGGAAAGTAATTTTTGTTTATTTCAGTGAACTGAAAAAAATATTTAGCTTTTAAACTTTTTTTTTAACACATCTTTTTAATGCTATGCTAAGTAAAATAAAGGATTTCACCATCCTTTTTTAGTTGTTAGCAAAGTGTATTCTCAAAGCTTAGCTTTGTGTTCCAAAACAGGTCAACTGAACAAATTTTTACTGTACTTTCAGAAATTTTATTCATCATTACTTGTGGAGTATTTATAAAGATAATTGTTATCAGAGATTTTTATGATAAACTATTAAAAATTAAAAACTATTAAAATTATTAGCTGCTTACAAGGAACAGTTTCTACCAAAAAAGGATTTAGTAGAAATTATTTGGCAAATATATTTGCCTCATCAATGTAAGGCAGTTGCAGTTCTAGAAAAAAAAAAGTTGTCTATATTCTTGACATTTTGATCTCAAGTGCCTTTATGATTTTTCTATATGGTATTTGATGTTCAGCTAAAGCTTTAGTATATTTACATGGATGTACTAAAAAGCATATGCATTTCAGGAGCTTGTATTTAAGTCACTGGATGAAAAAAGAAGGATGGAGGGTTAATGTATAGATTTAAGTGCTGCACATTGAGTAGCAAACTCTATTATAACACATTTAATTGTAAAATACAATAGACTATGACATTTAGTGCCAAAAATTTTTGGTGACTAAACAAAAATAGAATATTCTTTCGCTTTTCTGACGTGACAATCTTCAGTTGTCCAAGTACACATTTTCTAGAGCCATTTCAGATCCACTGCAGCATCCAAAACATCCAGACTGGACATGGGTAGATGTGACTCAGTCACTAGACAAGAAAGAAACCCTCCTAGAGCGACACCTGAAGGTGAGGAGGGGATATATTAAGTGTTAGAAACCTACAGGATAGAAATTGAATCCTGCCCTTAAGAGTCTCTTTTTCTAGTGTGTTTTGCTGGTTTGTTGTTTTTTTTTTTTTCCTAAAGATCAGAGAATCAGCAGAGGAAATGGACAAATATGTAGAAACATGCATGTCTTCCTTTGCACTGTGTGTCTTCAGCCTGTGATATTCATGGTTGCAGCAAAATGGGAAAGGTAGATGTTGTAGAGGAATTTTTCAGAAGGGCTGCAGAATTTTATATCCAATAATATTTGCAGCTATCCATGTAAAGATAAGGACAATCAAATGTTATGCTTCATAGACTAAGACAATTGCTACAGAGGAAAATAGGAATTTGTCCACTTTGTTGTTTTTCTCCTTGAATGGTATTACTTTGTTTAGAAATGTATCATGTTGTTTTGTCTTTTTCTGAAGTAACCATATGGTTCAGTGATTTGCTTCTATACAGTAATTGCCACAAGTTTGTGTCTCCTAATTTGAAAAGTATATTTGCAGGTTTAAGGTCATTAGTGATATCTCAAAATAAAAAAATAACCAAAGCTGATATAAAAATAGTATCATCTTACTATTAGTGCTGTGTATTACTTTCAAAAACTATACTAAAAGAACCCTTACTTATTCTTAACTTAAAAGAACAGTTTTTTCTCACTGTCACTTATTTATATTTATACGGTGAAAAAAAAGGTTATTAATGATAAATGTTTAATCGGGTGGGGGTCTGTTCAGAGCTAAAATTGTAATTCCTCTAACAGAAGGTTGATAATAGCTTTGAAGTGCAACAACACTTTCTGCCCACACACAGTAATGACCTGTAGGGTAAAATGCGCCAAAAGGGAAATCCATGGACTGTTTGATTTACAACCTCTTTTTTAATGATAGGACAAAGAAATAGCAGCAGAATGCACTTGTAAATCCTTCTGTTTTTCAGAGTCAGCTTTCAAAGGAGAGTATGATAAGGTAATTTCAAGTTGCCTGTATCAAATGGAGAGTAGCTGTACAGGTTGTGATTTTACAAATGAATGGAGCCTTATTTAATGTACTATTTGCAGGTTTCCCAGTAAGAGTGAAAAAAGTGTTTGTTTCAAAACCGAAATTCAGAGCTCGTTTGAATGAGGCTATTTCCCTCTTCCTGTAGTCAGTGCAGTAAAATGAAAAACAGCTGATAAAAACACCGTTCAGAGACTTCAGCCAAGTTTTGTGTGATCTGTCGCTTGGGTCATAGACCCAGACACTTTTCTACAGTCACAACAAGGAATGAGTATCTGAAACCAATGATTAAAGACTAGGATCTTTTTGGCTGACTGCTGCTTAAACTAGGGCCTCACTGGCTTCTTTGTTATTTGTCTTTTGTTTTGTTTTTCTGGTTCTGATTAAGATTATGGGATTACCTTTGCTTTTCAAGCCAAGTATGCTTTTAAGGGTAATACTTCATCTAGGAGTAAGGACAACAGATTTTTGGATAATTTAATGGGTGTGGCCCCTTTTAAAGTCCAAGAAAGTAAAATCAAGCAAAAACAGCTTGCATACAGTTTCATATTAGCTTGAGAGGAAATGCCTGTTCCACAGTAGGTCCATGTGCACCACCTCAAACCATGTAGATTAGGGACCCACGGGCATCCCACTTGTGGTGGGAAGCAGTGGAGACAAGATGACCTACTGTGGAAGTTGCATAAGACAATAACCATCAGCCTCTGTTCAGTACCTCTGGTCTAGGATAACATCCCCAGTCAATAACATCTGCAGTCATTCTCCTGGGGATGTACTTCACTTGAAGCTACCATAGGTGTTTCTGTATGTGTTGCAACCATATCTCCACTGGCTCTGCAGAAGGAAAAATAATGTGGATGCACCACACGGAAAAAAGACCCGGGTAGTATTCTTTCTCCAGCAGCTGATGATAGCTGTCTGGAAAGAACAGCAAAATAACAGATGTGTAAAAAAGTTCAGGAACAACATGATTTATATACCCAAACTGCACTTCAGAATATTTGTAAAGGTGTCAGGCAAAACTCAACTCTTTTATATTTATATTTATATTTATATATTCAACTTACATATGTTGTTTCAAAAGAGCTCCTCTGCATTTTTGCAGGAAAAGTTAGAAAACATTTGCTGTAAAACCAAATCAAGGTCTGTGGCCACAGGAAACATGTTTCTTACTTTATATATCTCAGATATACCCTGTATGTCTGCAAAAGTTAGACACGTGCTTCCTGTCTATACAGATTGTGTGTTCTTCTCTGTGTGTACCTCTAGTAAACACAACGTCACTTATATACATAGATATAACAGTTAACATATGCATTTAAATGCATATACACATGCACACAAATATAGATGACCAGCTCTGATTAGTTTGTGCTTCAAGTTAATATTGGGAAAATAACCCCATAAAGAGGATTTTCAAAAGGTGTTTAAGGTGATCAGCACTAGTTTTAGGTAGAACATTCAGTTAAATCTTTAGGTACTGAGGTCATGTTTAATTTATTGATAACTGACTTTATGTTTATAAAAAAATGCAGATTATATTGCTGGTTTTACTCTTGATTGATGAACTACACTCTATGTCCAGTTTTTAGCAAAGGAACTCAGATCTTCATTATATCAAAGCCCAACCTGTAAAAAGAAAGAAACAAACAAAAAAAGGAGAATCCCTCAATATCCTGTCAGCCCATTAAACTTTGATGAATTTCAAGTCATCCATGTATATGCTAAATCTAGAAAAGACTAGTAAGTGATCATGATTCTATGATTCTTCAAGTGTTATACTTTGTTGTGAAAATAGCATATTTAATAAAATCTACTTAGGGATATTCTTTGTTATTTTTGCTTATATTAAAAAAAAAAAAAAGATAAATGTTATTATCCAGGTTTCTGATTCTGAATAACTTAAGAGCTTCAATATGGAAATTAATCACAATGCACAATGAGCCTGAAAAATCCCAAAGGAAAAAAGCCCAGACAAACCCACAAAGCAAAAACCAAAACCCCAATCACTTTAATTAAGCTATGGGAACTATTTTATCTGTTATAAAGTAAGCACTTACAAACAGTTCTGAAAAAAAATAAATGAAAATAGTGTATAGTAACCAGGAAAGAGCTGAGAGCTGCTGTATAAACAGTTTCTAGGAACAGATAGTGTTTATCTGTGGTGTTATAAATTAGAATGATAATTCTGTAGAAAAAAAATGCATTTATAGTGTAACATGTTTCTATCACATATGTAAAAATTTCATACGTTGTGGTATGAATCAATCACAAACAGCATAAATCAATCACAAACACTTTCCATTATCCCTAAACTCTGTAAATGCTTGTATGTTTTGAGTTCCAGGCAACAAGAGGTATGTATTCACAATTTTTTTTACTGTTCAGTCCCCAGCATTCACAAGACCTTTTGGACTGCCATTTAGCATGAAGGAGATCTATTGTGGAAATTGCATTATTCATTTCATCTGTTGTGGTCACATGGGACCTTAAAACAAATTAGTAGAAATTGTCTTTGTGTTCAGGAGTTCACAAACTGCAGGTAACATAAAGAATAAGTGGACAGTGGATAATCATTTAGAAGCATTCTACTTCTAAGTATAAGTGATTATATGAGTAAATGATGTAGAATTTAAAAATATCCATGAAAATGTCAAATACATGAATTGCAGATAATCTTTTGGATGATTAATTATATAGAAATCTGATTGAAAATAAAAGGTGTGGGGTTTCTAACATCTAATAAAGAAAAGTCTTGGAAAAGTCTGAAAGGGCAAAATATGAGGAGATATCAGTCTGCAGGAAACTCAGAGATCACCAGAGACGTAGTTTTTATAAACTTATAACTGAAATACATTTCATTAGAATTTAACCAGGCAAATAAAGAACTCAAGTGACAGTAGTGAAAACATGGAGTACTACCTCTAACAGATCTACTTCAGCAGTTGCAGTGAACATCAAGGAAAGAGAAGCAAACTCTGATACAAAGTTATCATTATCAGTCACTGGTAATGCTAACTGAAATGCTTCCATCTGCCCAGAGAAGCTAAGTAAGCTTGAATCTTATACTGCTTATGCCTCTTTTTGTATGTATGTCCTGGTTTGAGTGAGAACAGAACTAATTCTGTTCAGTGATTTTACTTTTCAGCTCAGTTCTTCTAACTCCCTGCACTGTCTGCAGTCAGCAGCCTGTTTGCACAGTGTCTGCTTCTAGCAGTGATAACACCACATCTTTAGAGTCCCTACCAAGGGTTGGGGTGCAGAGCAAGGCCATGCTGGAGCTTGTGCACCAACCACCTTGGGGGTTGAAGGAAAGTGAAAGGCAGCACCTGCAGGGAGGAGTGGACAGATCAGGTGACCTCAAACTGACCAGTGAGGCATTCCAGCCCAGGTATGTCATACCTGGTATAAAGCTGAGGTGTCATAAGGGACTCATCCCCCTCTTTGCAACCATGGCCCACTTTACCAGCTTCGCTCAGTTTGGTTCAGCTCCTCTCCTGGTCTCTTCCTTGGAGCATCCCAGGAGGGCTCTGTCCATTCTGCCTTCGATCCCAATCAGTGTGTTCCTGAACCCGGTACCAGAATCCAGCTCCAGAGCACAGCTCCCGTCTGCTGCAGGGCCCAGGCTGGGACTACCCCAGTGCCAGCTCCACAGCATCAGTGGTGATAGTGATGGAATTGCCATCAAGGGCAGTTGAGTTCGATACTGGCTTTGTATATATTTGTACATATTCCATTATTATTATTTTCATTTCCATTAAAGCTGCTCTAGTTTCCTTTTCTAATGGCTGAGTCTCTCTCCCTTATTCCCTTTCTCTTCCCCTTTTGGGAGGGGAGGGTGTTAACAAAGAGCATCTCTTATAGATCTAAGGGGCTGCCCTGACCATAAACCATGACAAAGTAATAACTCATAATAGTCTATTTTGTCACCAGCTGTGCACAATTATGTAAGAAATAATTCAAATAATAGGGAATACTTGAATTTATGCTCACTATCTCAAGGGCCACCATCTCAAAAGCTTTTAATTATACCAATAAAGACAGCAGCAGTAGCAAAAACATTCTGTTGCTCTTCTCAAGCATAAAGATGGGTGCTTGGGTCCAAACCCAGATTTTGCAAACTAATTATCATGTCATACATTGTCTTGTAGAAGATCATCATATTAAGTCACTGGAGAACACATGATAAAGTTCTAACTTTAGACATATTGGTAGAGGTATCACAAGCACACTTGTATACCTATTTTTGAGGACAAATTCTAAGCCCTAGCAATGAGTTTATAGTAGAATGGAATAGCTGCTGTTCTGAAAATTTAAATCTCATGTATTTTCCAACTGGGAGATTTCTAATACACTTTCCAGGCCTGTATGAAAGCAGCTTCACCATCAGCCCTCTCAGGAAGGCAATTTAATCTGGCTTAATAGGTACTTTCATTTTAAGCATTGCAGCATGATATTTCTTTGCTTCACGTTAGCAAAATGCTGCTTGTTATTTGAAGGGAAAGTCAATCCTAGCACTATCTCAGTATTCACAAAAGCAATAGCTTTTTCTTTCTTTTAAACATTAACTGAGCTAGACAGAAGTAGATATATGAAATTGTAACAGTGCTTTTTATCTTATTTCTCAACATTCTTTCTCCTACAGTAAGTGCACACCACATATTAAGTTTGAAGTATGATGGTCTAACCAGATTAAATTGGGAAGTGTGGCAAGACACCCACCTACGACAGCGAAGAGCTTTGTATAACTCATTTTATCCTGCTTCCAGTCTGGCCTAGTTCAAGTATTTATGCATTATAATTTAATTCAGAAAGTGTACATGCATATTTAAATTCCTCAGAAGTTATTGTGTTGACAGATGTTGAACATTATTGTTGCAAGGTATGAAAAATAATGGTGTTTCTATCTTTTCATTTTCTTGCTTTTAAATTGTTATATACTCTCTCTGGTTTTATGTAGTTAATCACTTCAAATAATTTATATAGTAAACCCCATCTGTACTCACTGGAGCAAGCACAAGTTGTCAAGCTGATTACTGAGTATTTGTTAAGTAAATGAAAATAATGGTAAATCATTGATCTAGTGCAGAGAGTTTAGAACTTTCCAAGCAGAATGTTGATGTCTTTGAGCTAAGGAAACTTTTGCTTTCTCCTTTCCTCTAAACAAACTGGGATAGCAATAGCTGTGTGTGAATGCTGAAAATATGATTTTGTCCTTACATTTAAATATGATAAAAAACATTACCCAGAGACAAAGGAGGTTTTGAATGATCTATGTCTAATGTAGTCACTTGGCTTCCTTCACTTCTGAACTTCATCCCACAGAAAGTTGTCAAAACCAAAACCTGATGTATGTAGAAGTCCAAATCATTTGAGTGTCCTGTATTTAATTATGTACAGTTTAGGTTCAATTTTCACAGGCTACCACCTTCTTGTATCACATTGCTTAACTTGTCTTCTCCACTGAGAATCTTATCCTCAGGAGGTGCTGCCATGAGATGAGAAACATTTGGAACACTGTTAAAACTCACCTTTTAGGCAAAGAAGAATTATTTCTTAGTTTTTCAGACACAGAACTTTTGGTGAATTTTTGGAACTGTTTTGCCTTGACACGTATTATCCTTCACTAGTCTTTCTCTCCTGTTCCTGGAAGTCCCCTGCACTCCTGGGCCACAAGTTTCGAGTATCTGTGCTGCAACAGAAAAAAAAAAGCCATTGCAACAATGCAAGAGTGGAAATAAGAGAAGTCAAGCCTTCTCCTGTGTTTTTTGTCTGGGTTTTGTGCCTGGAATGGTCATCTGCACCTTGGTTAGGGCAGCTTGTGTGAGATTGGGGCCCAACGGGATCCGGCTGTGTTCTGTGGTCTATGACACACAGCCCACCTCAGTTCAGTTCATGTATCTAAATCTGGGCTCTTTCTGCTCCTCTTGACTGAAATACTTGCTGCTGAATGGGTACGGAAAGACAAAAGCCATTCATTCATTTTAAAAAGAATAAAAAAACAAAACCAAACCAAACCCAAAAACAAACCAAACCAAAACAACAACAACAACAACAAAAACTAAACAAACCACAAACACCAAAAAAACCCCCCAAAAAACAAAACCCCAACCAAACAGAAAAAATCAACCTAGCAAGCTGATGTTCCAAAGTTCTGGAGGATTCTGTTCTTTCAATCCTAGCAACACACACTCCTTAATAATTTATGATTCCCCATGACCAGACCCAAAAGAAGCAGAGGTCTAGGAGTATAACAAATAATTTGCAGATATTCAGGCAAATGCTTTTGGTTGTTGCCATCTAGCACAGTGTAATAATTGGCTGGTGCCTGCCTCATATAAGAAATATGTAGATAGGCTGTGACCCTCTCCTGATACCTCTTCTGATTTCCAGGGCTGCTGAGCCAGAGCTTGTGAAAAAGTCTTTAAAAGATTCAGTTCTTGCATCCCCAAGATTTTGCGATTTTTTTCAAGGCCATTTTACTGATCATTAGCCTATCATAAAAGGACCCTAGGAGGAGTAGGGATCTCTTTCCAAGGCTTTAATTTTTCTCTCTGATATAACACTTACATGAAGGAACATTATCATTTAAAGTGGCAACACAGCATGCAAACCTCCAAAAGCTACATTTTGACTAGTGAAAGATGAACCTTAAAAGCTTGAAAATTCCTTTCACTCAGACAATGTCTAAATGATAGTATTGTTATTTAAATATCTTCAGTCCATACATTTATGATGGTAATTTCCCTACTTTATTATACATTCTTATAAGACTTCCAGGTAAAATGGAAAAACAGAGAAAAGTTTAGATGCATTTTTAAGCTTCAATTTTCACATCAGTGTGCTCAACCCTTATTTTGACTTCTTTTTTTTTTTTTTTTTTTTTCCTGGAAATAAAACCTTTCACATTAAAAATACAGCAGAAACCCAGAAACATGGATTACTTAAAACCCAGGGCATTGGTGAACTTCATCAGTTGAAAAGATCTTGTAAAAGTTGCTTTTCTGCTATTTGCAGTAATTGTCTGTGTAGCTGCTGCTGAAAGTATGTGGCTTTAAGTAAAATATGGTTGTGCATTGATTTCTTTTAAGTTTTCCCATGAAGTCATGCTATGCTATTGAACATGTCTATAGCATAATTTACTGACTATTAGCTGCAATTTAATGAATATATGAAAAAAGGTGTACCAATTAAAATGCATCCATGCCAATGCACATAGCATGGGCAATAAGCAGGAAAACTATGATGCCGTTACAGAAACACAGGGGGATGAATCCCATAACTGGAGTGCTGTGTGGAATGGCTACAGGCTCTTCAGAAAGGATAGGCACAGAAGGAGAGGCATTGGTGTGGCCCTGTACGTTAGGGAAGGTCTCGACTGTCTTGAGCATGATGATAATGGTGATGATAGAGTTGAATGCTTATGGGTAAGGATCGGGGGGAAGGCTACCGAGGCAGATATCATGGTAGAGGTCTGTTAAAGACCACCCAATCAGGATGAAGAGGTTGATGAAGTGGCAGGGTAAGGTCTCAGAATTGCTAGTCCTTGCTCTTGTGGGAGACTTCAATTTACCATCTGTCTGTTGGAGATACAGTACAGCAGAGAGGAAGCAGTCACAGAGATTCTGGGAGTGTGTGGAAGATAACTTCCTAACATAAGTGTTTACTGAGCCAACTAGGGAAAGCTCTCTACTACTCCTGCTGTTTGTGAACAGAGAACTAGTGGGAGATGTGAAGGTTAGTGGCTGTATTGGACAAAGAGACCATTAGATGGTGGAGTTTTCAATTCTTAGGGGAGTAAGGACGGAGGTCAGTAGAACTACCTCCTTGGACCTCCAGAAGGCAGACTTTGACATGTTTAGGAGATTGGTCAATGGCATCCCTTGGGAGGTAGCCCTCAAGGACAAAGGAGTCTGGGAAGGCTGGACATTCCTCAAGGCACAGGAATGAGCTGTCCCTGTGTATCATAAAATGAGCTGACATGGCAGAAGACTGTCCTGGGTAAAGAGAAAGCTTTGGGTGGAATTCGAGAAGAAAAGGAAAGTCTACCTGCTATGGAAGAAGGGGCAGGCACCTCAGGAAGAGTACAAGGTTGTTGCAAGCAAAGACATTCTGTGATTCTGTGTATATCTAGCTATGCCAGCTGTGAGGTAAAACCTGGTAGAACAGGTAGAACTCTTTCATTGCTAAATAAAACATTTATTGGGGTTTATGAACACAGACTAACCTCTAGCTGGGTGATTTAAAGCTGCATACAACACATGGAAGGGATTAGACTTAGTGACCATTTCAGTAGTTATCGTTACTTGATGGGGTTAAACTGTAGAACAGTAGGTTTAAATCCCTTTATTCTGAGGGTCACACTTTTCTTCTGTCCTATAACAGTTCCAAACACTTCATTTGAAGGTGAATGGAGGACAAGACCTTCTCTAGATAGTGAACAAATGTTTATATTCAACAGTTCAGAGGGTAGAAATATCTGAATGTTCACTTCGCTTTCCAAGGAATTATATTGATGTGTGTGACTTAGTTGCTTCTATTCCCTCCTTTGTCTTGCTCTTTTTCCTTAAAAATAAATAAATAAATAAATAATCCTATTAGTATCTGTGATATGAAAAAAAGGCCAATGAAATTGTAGAGGGGGGAAAAACATCATAGAATCTCAATCCTAAGACTGAGGGTTAAAATAAACTGAATATTAGTTAATTATCCAAGTTGTTACTGGAAAACCATGCATGGTTTCTGCTCTTATCATCTAAGAAGTCAGACCCTGGGTAAACACAAAATTTGTACGACAGCTGTCAAAGCTCTCAGCTCTTGAGCTGCTCTCCTAAGCAACTTCTCTCTTCCATTATATTTATATCTTTTTTTTTTTTTTTTCTCATTTGTGTATTTCTCAAGAAAAAAATCTTGTTTGTTTGGACTGATACTGTATTTTCCCGAGTAAAATTCCCAACAAAACTTTAAACTGAACTATAAAATGTCCAAGTGTCTCCAGAAAGTTTCTGTAGCAGTGGAGCTTGTCCAAATACTGCTAATTGTTACATCCAAGATTTAGACAGAACCTTTTTACTGGTCACCATTTCTGATACCCTGAAGACTCAGATCTGCAAAATTCCTTTCATAGATCTTTTTTTACAACACCGAAGCTGGATTTTACATAGTGCTGTATCTACAGTTAATGACAGAGCTCACAAATAAATGCAGTGTCTTTTGCAGTGTTGGCCAGCTACCCAGTGGACAGATTTTTCATTCCACTTTATCCCCAAGCTGTCACAAAGGGGAGCTTTTTGACTGACCATTTTCTGATGCAGGTTCCTATTTCTTGTTCTAACTGAAGATGCTTCTCTCTGTTCGCAGGGCAGTGATCTGTCACGTGTCTCAATCTGCAAATAAAGTGAATGTTGTCTGCTTAGACTTTAGTAAAGCCTTTGACACCATCTCCCACAGTATTCTGCTAGAGAAGCTGCTGTTTTGTCGCTCAGACAGGTATACTCTTCACTGGGTTAAAAACTGGCTGGATGGCCAAGCCCAGAGAGTTGTGGTGAATGGGCCAGAACAATCCCCACTACCAATACAAGCCTGGGGAAGAAGCAATAGAGAGCAGCCCTGCAGAAAAGGACGTGGGGGTGCTGGTGGATAAGAAGCTGGACATGAGCAGCCAGTGGGTGCTTGCAGCCCAGAAGGCCAATCCCATCCTGGGCTGCATCAAAAGAAGTGTGTCCAGCAGACTGAAAGAAGGGATTCTGCTGCTCTACTCTGCTCTGGTCAGACCTCACCTGGAAAACTGCGTCCAGCTCTGGAGCCCTCAGCACAGGAAGGGCATGGACCTGATGGAACGGGGCCAGAGTTGGCCACAAGGATGATCAGAGGGCTGGAGAACCTCTCCTATGAGGACAGGTTGAGGGAGCTGGGATTGTTCAGTCTGGAGAAGAGAAGGCTCTGGGGAGACCCAACAGCCACCTTCCAGTACCTGAAGGGA
The DNA here is from genome assembly GCA_027560015.1 of Chloroceryle amazona. Classification (NCBI taxonomy): domain Eukaryota; kingdom Metazoa; phylum Chordata; class Aves; order Coraciiformes; family Cerylidae; genus Chloroceryle; species Chloroceryle amazona. Next base: position 16,832 of record JANHFX010006492.1, read on the forward strand.
GCTGAGAGAAAGCCTGGAGGGGGGCTGGTTACAAAGGCCTGGAGTGAAAGGATGAGAGGCAATGGGTTTAAATTACAAAGGAGTGGACTGAGATTAGAAATAAGGAGGAAATTCTTTACCAGGAGAGTGGTGGAGCACTGGAGGGAGGTGGTTGAGGCCCCATCCCTGGAGACATTCAAGGTTGGGCTTGACAGAGCTCTGAGCACCCTGCTCTAGTTGAGGATGTCCCTGCTCTCGGCAGGGGGGTTGGACTGGATGACCTCTGGAGGTCCCTTCCAGCCCAGACATTTCTATGTTTCTATGTTTAATGAAGTTAAATCTAGTTGGTGGCCAGTCACTAGTAGTGTTTCCCAGGGCTCAATTTTGGGGCAAATCGTGTTTAATATATTTATTAATGATCTAAATGAGGGGATTGATTGCACCCTCAGCAAGTTTGTAGATGACACCAAATTGAGCAGGTCTGTTAATCTGCTCAAGGGTAGGAAGGGTCTGCAGACCCTTTTTTGTCTCCTTGACTTCACAACTACCATCTTCACCAGAGAGAGCAAAATGGGGTCAAATGTTGGCCAAGAACAGCTAACAGATGAAGACTAGTTGTGTGAAAAACAGTGAACCCACACAAGGTAGAGATTATGCTGAGGGGATTTGAAACAAACCAACAATTAAAATAACATTGTGGAGTTTACAGTCTCATATCTGAAAAAATCTTTTAGTGAATGCAGTTCAGTATAGCAAAGTAGTATCAAAGTAATTTCAAAGAGAACAGATAGCTGGTCTATGTCTCATTTTTTTTCCACAAGATCCTGGTTCATGATGAAGTAGTGAAGAGTAACTCATAAATTGTTTCCTACCTTTCAAGTCCTTAGTTTTTAGTATTATAAATCTTCATTTACTTTGACTTAGGTATATTAAAGTGAAGGAAGAAGGAGAAGAGAGAGAACAGGAGAGAAACAACACGGGTTTTTGTAAGTTTTTAGCAAAGGTGAATGAATTTACAAATTTGCTAACATCTCCATGAGCCAACATCAGGCTTAGAGTTTTCAGAGCTTCTGCCATTAACTAATTAATTATGAGATTGCAATATAAGATTCCTAAGGACCAGAAATGGATATATTTATGTTTGTATGCAAATACATTTAACATATGAGTTTTATGGTTGATTGGAACAGAATCATGTCCATACTAATGGAATAATTTAGTCCAGCCTCAGCTACTGCATGTTCTCACAAACTTTATTCACACCACATATTATCCAGCTTTCCTTCTGTTCACTGGTAAGGATGTCTTCACTTCCAGTATTTTTTTTGCCTGTTCTCCATCTTCTGGCTCATTAAGAGTCCCTCCAGGTTCCCAATGCAGTGTTAGTTTCAGTTCCCAGTCTCCTTGATTGAGACTCTCCTAACATTCTCCCCAGTGAAAATCTCCCCACTGAAAAATTTATTCTCTAGCCAGTCTGGGTTTCTCTCTTTCAACTTTCTCTTAAGGAACTATTTGGTGATTTCAGTTACTCCATTTTCCTTGGCCGAGCTGCTATGATCTCTTGATGCATTGGTCTGGGTGCCTCCTTAGGTATCCTACTCTCAGTCTTTACATGATTAACTCAGTATTGTGTTGAGCCCTTTCCAACAGCATACTTAGATCCACCTGAAAATCATCTCACTGTGTTGGGGGCTAAGTTCAGAGCCTGCAGGGAGTGAGTGAGAAGACCAGAACCCAAGCTCCAGTTTTTAATAGTTCAGCACATAATCCAGTGCCTGAGAACAGGCAGTTTAACCTCAACAGCTTGAAATCATTTGGCAGCTGAGACAGTACATGTATGTGAGTACTTGTACTTTAGAACAAGGCAAAATCAAACACAAAGGAAATGTTCAAAGTCAGAGACTTTTTTTCAAGGACTGTTTAAAAGATCAACTCTAATTCTTCTTTGAAGGGACCTTCCCTCTTCTTTCCCACTTTGCTCATCAGAAGCAGCAGAGATGCAGATGAGATTGTCAGTGAAAGGTAAGGTATACAAAAGTTGATTGAAAATTATTATTTCTTTGACAACTTTATATATAAGTAGTTCTATCAAAATATTAATAAAATGGTTGAACAGAGCTGTAAGAAATACAAGAAAAAATGTATTGTAAAGAGGCATCAAGTATTAGTACCTTTCATGATAGCTTTCACTGGTAGTGAAACAAGTAAAATGACATAACATGTATGCTTTTAATTAATTATCCCCGGATCTTATTTTTCTCTATGACTCCATAAGTAATGGTAAACCACAGATTTTTATCACAAGTACACAAAGTAGTCTAAAACTTTGTGTCACAAGGTGAAATAGTGTTTGAAAATAATCCATAGCTTGTTTTTTATCTTGTGAACAGAAAATTTGACAGGGTCAGACAAATGAAACAAGGTTTCAGCGCCACAAACCTTTTAATTATGTTGCATTTCTATAAAATATCACTGTTTAGTAATGCAATCAATTAGCAGCAATGAAAGGCCTTTATCCAAATTAACACCAGTAGCTACATTACTTTGTCAGCATGAGTGCAACTTTTCATCATAGAATACTTTCTGAGTATTTTATCATATAGATTTCCATTTACTCTGATGAACTTTTCTTTAGATGACATTCTGTCTTCACTGTGTCACTTGACTTCAGTTCCAGATCACTAATATATTTAGCAAAACAATATAGCCCAAATTAAATAGGAACGCATAACAGATTTGGCAAGAGATCTTTGTTTAAAAATGTTCCATGATAGTAAGTAAGTAATTCACAAACAAGTGGTAGCACCAGAATAAGATGGTATTGTATACATATCAATATATGTGGCAGTCTCTTATTAAGACTCTCAAGCTAAACTATCTGAGAAAGAATCCTGTGGGAAAATGAAGCTTGGTAAATGCTTTTGTAATTGCTAGTTTAAAGAACAGCTTTAAAGTTAATTTTAAAGGAAAAAGTAAAGTATGAATTGGTATGGCAACTGAAGATAATGTGTTATAATACTCTCTCTACATTTGTATAACTCTTAAAACTAGTGAAGAAAGCAAAAACACTATATAGAGAACAGTGCTGTATAGTCTTCTGTACAGGATAGAACTGGCCTTTCTTTGACATTAAAATGAATAAAAAAAAAAATACAGAAAAAATCTATTGGTGGTCATGAAAGACAAAGATGGACCATAGTATGCATATGAATGCACACAGGAAAATTACGTTTCATCTGTAAGAGCAATCATAACTTTTTTTTTATTATTCTTTAAAGAGAAAACAATGGGTGTCTCTGAGGAGGGGAGAAGGGAAGGTCCAAACAAGAAAGACCAGTGTGAAGAAAATTCACTTTTGATATCACAACACTGAAAAAGTAAAGAAATAATAAAAGATCTTTGTTTTTCTTTTTCACTTATTTTCATGTTGCAAATATTGGACCATTAAAGCAAAAATCATTGGAATGAATAAAGTAAAGCCGGTCCACAGAACTGCAGCTCACTGAGGCCATACTCCTTGTGAGTTATCCCCGTCTCCAGCTCAAAAATACTTATGTAGTCAATTCATAACCAAATAAAAGAGCTGCCATCTACTGAGGCAGAAGTCCTGGTCACAGGCAAGTCCTAAGGCTGCAGCGTGCATTATACTGTGAGCAGGTCTTACCGTGAGAAGTGATTTGCTCTGAACGTGCTGCTAGTGAAAAATGGCACCCACTTTCTTCAGAAACAAGGACAGAAGAGGTCATATATCAGTAGCCTAACTTCTAGCACAATCAATAAGTTCTGCTGTCACTTGGTGTCTCTTGCAGTCACCCTGAGAAACTGCCAACTGCGTCAACCGAGACAAATGTAAACAGCAGGTCCTTTACATTCAAGTGACTAATTTATTCTGTTTCTTGAAGTCCTGTCTTTTAATAATTTTTTCCAGATGAAAATTCCTTCATTATTTTCAGATAAAAATGAGTTGGAGAAATGACATAACAGAATGAACTCCTTAGGGGAAACTTTTGTTCATAAACCAAAAAAGTCTGTAATATTTCAGCCAGAATATTTCAGCCAGAATATTTCAGGTGCCTGACAACCTTCCCACAGGTATGGGGGGATGCTGCCACCCTCCACCCAAGACATCTCTCTCCAGGCTGAGCCTGCCCCATCCCTCAGCCTCTTCTTGCAGGGCACTGCTTCAGCCCTAACCTGGGGTGTGCTTCTCACTGAAGGGTCCTGTCACCAGAACCAGCACTCTGTACTCTGACCATTTAAATTTCAAACTATTGCTATGCCATGAGAATATTTCAACACCACAACCCTCCTGTGAAATGGAGACAGAATCTTGTTTCTTCTCATCAGTGCCTGAATAAAAGAAGAATAATTTTAATCCTAACTATATTCATTATTCTGATGAATTTTAAAGCAACCTTGAAGTATTTGTGAATGCTAATCAACTTAATATTTATTTTGATATTTAAGATGATAGCTTTGCAACCTAAATGTGCTCTGATCCAGAAACTGCACTTTCCCTGTCTTATACATAATTGCATATTACTTTGCATTCATGGTAGATTCAAGTAAGAATATTTTAGCAAACTGAGGTGAAGATTAAGGCATGTGAATAGTATTCTCCTTGAGATAAAACACCACATAAATCAGTACAGTTATGCAGACATAAATACTGTCCAGCCAGTGAACTGTGGTATAAATTCACTAAAGTTTGGCAAAAAGCTGTGATATCTTGGAAAAAGTGTGCTTAGTGAATTTATTAATAAATCTACCATTGGAAGTGACAACAAACACCATGAAAGCAACAAAGAACTTCCCTACGCTTTTCATGGCTGAGAATTCAATCTATGCTGGAACTTTTATTTAGCCATGTACCAGGTCTCAGGATGTCCAGTTTGAAAACGTAGACAATAGAAAACTCTACTCATAGTACCAAGATCTTGCAAACTTTACCAGAAGGAGAGCAGGAAATGAAGGAGCAGAGGTGGATGAGGTGTAGTGAGTGAGCTGAGTCTCTGGAGTCCTGTTTGCTGGTCAGAGGAAGCAGAGGGCTGGTGATGGCAGCTGACGTCCTCCCAGGAAGCAGGCTGCCAAGAGGACAAGCCAGACTTCCCTAACCAGTATGTGTGGGGCTGAAAGGATCTGGGTTTCCTGCTTGTGTCCTCACTGCTTTGGGTAGAAAAGCACTGCCTGTTCTGTTCAAAGTTAAAATTGCCTTGGAGGTCTTGCAGGGTCGAGGCCAGCAGTGGCTGAAAGTGCTGCTTCTTCTGTCACTCTGTGGCATCCCATCAGCTGCACTTGAAATAATGGAAGGAAAAATTGCAGGTTTTATGTAAATATTATCCTGGAATCATCACATATATCTGTATGTGGCTGAGCTACAGCTGTAGTAAGAGAGTGATGTAGTGCTGATTTGATAAAATTTTGAGTTTTGGGGTGTGGCCAGTAGGTCAAGAGAGCTTCTCCTGTCCCTCTCCTCTGCCCTGGTGAGGCTGCATTTGGAGTACTGTGTCCAGTTCTGGGGCCCCCAGTTCAAGAGGGACGTAGAACTCCTTGAGAGAGTCCAGCGCAGGGCCACAAAGATGATCAAGGGAGTGGAACATCTCTCTTATGAGGAAAGACTGAGGGAGCTGGGGCTCTTTAGCTTGGAGGAGACTGAAGGGTGACCTCATCAATGTTTATAAATACATAAAGAGTGAGCGTCAGCAGGATGGAGCCAGGCTCTTCTCGGTGATGCCTGATGACAGGACAAGGGGTAATGGGTGGAAGCTGAGGCATAGGAAGTTCCATGTAAACATGAGAAGGAACTTCTTCACTGTGAGGGTGACAAAGTCTGGAACAGGCTGCCCAGGGGGGTTGTGGAGTCTCCCTCTCTGGAGATGTTCAAAACCTGCCTGGACTTGTTCCTGTGTGATCTGGTGTAGGTGATCCTGCTCTGTCAGGAGGGTTGGACTGGATGATCTTTTGAGGTTCCTTCTGGCCCCTGACATTCTGTGATTCTGTGACTTTATAAAAATAATAAATAAATCAAGCATGGAGGTAAAAGTAGATCACAGTTATTCATTAGCATACTGTATAAGTCTTTCTCTAAACCAAATATTTTATTTTTACAAGTTTTCAGAGAGTAGAGAAAATCAATATGTAAAAGTCAAATATCTTCTCCAATTTTTTAATTACAACATTATTAAATATCACATATGGTAGGCTTTAATAATAATTTTCTTTTTTAAAAAAAGTTGAACAACATTCTTTTTAATTTTTTGATTAATGTGAAATATAAAAATTTCTAATAAACAACTTTTTATAGTATAAATTTACTCCAGCTGTATTTATGTATTTTTGTAGCTTGATAATGACAGTTTAGATTGTCTTCTTTTTGAATTGGAGCAGACTGTTTGAAATGACAGCTCTGCTATCTAATCTATTCCATTTTTTTTTTTTTTTCACCTGCACACACCAGAGAGCTATAGTAGAAAATATTATGACATTTACAATAATGCTTTCAAGGGAAACAAATTCCTATGGGATAGATATTAAATGTGTTGTGAATATTTGGAAGAAAAGCATTCCATATATGTGTTACTCATCGTGAAGTTCTCATTGGGCAATGTATATTACTACTGTACTTAGGTTAAATGATACAGTTGGACTTAGGTCATTCATCAGTAGAACATTGTAAAACTACTTGCTCTTAAGAGTCTGGAAATTGTCTAAGCAGGGGGAAGAAAAATCAAGTCTGATAAAATCATAAATGTTTTCTCCATCATTTCCAAAAGTCTAATTTTCTTGCTTATTGCTTCAGTTGATAAAACAAATAAAAGAAGGAACCTAGGAGATATTTCTTTAATATGCAAAATGAATTTCAATGTTCTGTCCTGCTGGTATTTTTATGGAAAACCTGACTAGATGCTACACATGGAACAGAAAAATCTGCATTTAGATAGAAATATGAAATGCATGATATGGTACAAAACAAGTCTTTTAATAGAGATAGCAAAGTGTTGAATTATACGGTTGAGTGGAAAGACAGCATGCATATAGGCTTTTATGTCCATCTGCCCTGATTTGCCCAGGAGAGCTCACTTTATTTGAATTTGAAGCTAATAGGGAGGAAAAAAATATCCCACAAAAATTCATCAGAGGAATGATTATTTTTTTTTTAACCAAGTAAAATATTAAGACCCGTGTGACCCACCAATGTAAACAGTGTTGTTTTAGACTTGCATGGCAATTTTTTCAGACTCCTTAAGTGTTGTACGGTCAAGAATTAAGCCTTTCAGTACCGTCTCTGTTATAAAGTGGTGTAACCATGATTAAATTTATAACCATAGGTTTTAACAACTATTTTAAAGGCACTGCAGTAGCTGATTGGGTTTGAACGTGCCCCTAGAGACGTGCTTTGCTGCAATTTATTTTTTTTTGTTTGGCTTTGTTAATATAATTGCATCAAAGAATGTAAAATCATTGGGCAAACTGGTGATTTATCTCTGTGAGTCATTAAATGTAAATTAAATAATAGAAAAAGCACACTACATAGTGTAAGTTACATTTGTTTGTTGCAGACAGTAGATAAAATATTTCTCATATAAAAATCAGAATTGTATCCTGAATATTACAGTTTTTTATTACGTAAAACTAACTGAATGTGATTGCTATCAAAGATCACATCATAACTGAGGAACCAGTATTTTTTTTCTCTCAAATTAGATCACAGTTGTGATGATATGGAGTCAAAATTGTAATTCATGTCCATGAATGGAGATCTTTGATCTAATCATGAATTTTGCCAATAATTTTATCTACTTCAAGAAAATATTAAGAGGGTAGAAAAAAACAGAGCACCAATAAATAAACCAAACCAACTGAAAATACAGGATAATTTTGAAAGTAAGGAAATATTCTTTGATAATTTATTTTAGGGAGCACTTTTGCGTATGTATTTACTTTAATTACTTGGGGTGTTTTAAAAAATGGCAAGGTATGATTCCTATACTGAAAGAATTTTATACCTCAGCTTGTGACCTTCTTTGTGATGTTAAAACAGCTTCCACAACAGGAGTCTGCTGCTGACTGTATGTGGTGTGACTTGTAGAATGATGATGCTAGCACTGGTGATGATGATGGATTATACTTTTGTCAGCTTACTCATGCTTTCTTTAAAACCTTTTTTCTATCGGAAGGGGAAGATAAAAAACCTAGAAGGTTAGTTATGAAATATAGTTATTTTCTTACTGAATATTCTAAAGCTTTAAAGCAAACTTTCTGTGTGTATTTGAGTCTCTCCTTTCTCTACATATTACATGTGATTTTTTATTACAAATTCTTCAAAAGAAGGGAAAAGCTCACTTTTATCCTTAACCACAAGAACAGCATCCATCTTTTACTAGAAATTCTGAATTCTAATACAGTGAAAACCTTAAGGAGTGGGACTAGCCATATCAATAACTTATACATCCGTAATTTTGGGGGGTAGAGGGTTGTGAAATTGCCTCATACTTCCAGAAAAGTGGAAACGCTAGCTCATTTTGACAAGCACAGTGGTATCTGGTTTTTCTTTTCCATAGTCTTGCTTCTAGTATTATTGCTGCTTAACCCATGAATGTCCTTGAAAATACATGCCAGATTTTTCTTCTTCACGTTTCCATGTGCTGACTACAATAACATTGCAAAGGGGATACATTTTCTCCTGTAACTTTTATCGAAATGACAAAGAGCGACCTTAGGATGTTCCTGTATGTCCTAGTGTTCTTTCTGTAACATTTAAAATAATGGGGACACACTAAGTGGCATGGCCTCAGGCATGCTGACAGAGCTCTAACTCACTGGGGGTTAATGGATGACTGTTTTTAGTTGAGTAATCAAATATAATACTGTACTGCAGAACTATAAAGGCACATACATGCAGACTAATGACTATTACTCTAATATGCTTTCAACCTTCAAGACACTTTAAAGACATTGCTTCTCATTTCAATGTTATTTTGTTACAGTCTAAGAAATGCATTTCACTTTTCTTTTACATGGTTTGGTGAAACAGACAACAATTGTGACTTTTCATCTGATTCAAATAAAAAACTGCTCCCATCAAATCCTTGAATGCAGTGCTGCTGTCAAAAAAGTCAGAGCATTAGAAACCGGAACTATCATCTCAAAGATCATATTGACACTAATATGAAAGCCAATACAAATTAAAACTTTTTTAAAAGATCACATTTTGTCATATTTCCTGTGAAATAAAGTAATCTGTATGTTTTCAGTTCGATCCTGTTGAAAAAGATTAGCAAGGTTTCAGGTATGAATTTCTCAGACACGAAGCTGGGAGTGGGTGGAAGAAAAGCATTAAAAATTTTTGAGATATTTTAAAATCTCCAGTAAAGAGGAGAATCAAATGAGGAATATAGATTCTGCATTTATAATCCCTTTACCACAGGGCTACTGGAACACAGGTCTTATACCATTTTAATTTAAATGATTTTGTGGGTTGTTTTTTTTTTTTTTTTTTAATGAAATACAATTTTTTGTAAATTCCTAACTTCTTCCTATATTTCCAGTATTTTCTTCATGGTGAGTCTCCAAAGCTTCTGAATCTACCAAGAGTTCTGATTTTTCATCTAGCCATAAGTAATAAAAGTGCATCAATGCAGGATACTAAGCATCTACATGCATTATCTCCCATGATAATGCATGGAGCATTGCTAGCACAGCTGGCACCCACAGCACAGCATTTTGAACTCCTATGTCATTCACAGATAAACCAGGCACCTCTCACATATGATGCAGTTGCATGAAATGCAGACGTCTTATGGTTTTCTTTTGGCACGAAGTCCCATTATGGTAATGCTACACCAAGTTAAAGTGGGAAAGTGGTTTGTAGGTTGTTCCAGTGTGGTGCCACATTTCAATGCACCACAGAAACTATTGGTTATAGATAAGGGAGACAAGGAGAGAGCTAGGAAGCCCTTCTCCTAGTAAAAATATGACAAAATGACAGTCAACAGGACTCTTACTGTGCTCAGCATTATACATATATGCATATGTATAATAAATAAAATAAATATTTTACTAGATCAAGGTTAGAAATACTTTTCTGCACTTAGCATCATATATATATATATATTTCCAGGACAGCTGTATTTCTACTTGTTGTAAACTGCAGTTAATGAAGTTAGAAATTAATCATCTGTCTCTTAGCAGTTCAGTGCCAGAAATATTTTTTTCTCTCGTGGAAGAATGCAATGCAACATAGACACACATAAGTTGCACATGTGCACACACAAACACGTTGGCTCGAGAAGTAAAATATGAATGATGTGAGCAATGAAACAGATGGGCTAGCTTTAATAATATAGTCATTTTCAGCACAGCATTCTGCCTCCTTCCTTACCCCACAGAAGCTTTATTCATGTAGATTATATCAGTCAGGTCATTAATTTCAAACTTTTGCTGCTTCTCCATGTAATATATCACCCTAACCACAGAAGAAACGCTTCAAAGCCTATTTTAGTTAAAGGTAACGAGATGAGGATTTCCAGTGGATCTGGAATAGGAATCCAAAACAACAGTATTTTTGGTTGTGTCATTTCCTATATATGATTTATGATACTTCTTCTTAATGAACAGGAATTCCTTAGCTCAAAAATTTAAAATGTTTAAAGCTGAAAAACTTTTTTTTCACCCAAGATTTATTCGCCTCCATGACAAAAAAAAAGATTTATGATTAAATACCCATAATTAGATTTCTGGAGGTACATTCTATTGAGACCTTTTGGTACCTTTCATTATCTTTGTGATGTAGTATTAAATATCGCGTTTGAATCTTCAGGTTTATTGGTGATGAAGAAAGCTTTTTGGTATAAGAACCCAGTAAGATGCTCCATTAAACTCAATCACTAAACCTGCTTAATTATATTTCCTATTCCTCCAAATAGAGAAATTCAATAATAATCGCAACTCAGAAACTGAGCATTCTTTGATGGATTAATGATTGATAATTTTTCATGTTAATATTGGCAGTCTAAGACTAAAGGAATACATTACTATTATTCATTTTCACAATCTGTCATAATAAACCTAAGCAAACTTGCTTTCCTTTCTTCTGTTTAATAGGCTGGAAGATATTGACCAGGACTTACAGCCTGCTCATTTCCGTGACTGATGTATTTCTGCTAAATAGCATACATTTTCCTGCAGTCAGTGTTGCAGTTTTGAATGCTTTGGAAGGAAACTTGACATTTTATAAATCCATCATCTGAATTCCTGGATTAAATTAATATGTCAGAAACCACAGGCATTATAAGGGAAAATAAAATGTGCTTACAGAACAGAATGTAGCTATTTTTTGTTTTTTTTATACCAAGAAGTGAAATTAAATCTTTCTTAAAGACTTTTTTGTAAGCAATTAAATATTACTGTTTATTAATAAGGGAATGCATGGAAAAGTACCACAAGATTGTGGTCACATTTTCCTAGCTTTTTTAATATCTGGCAAAATATTTAGCTATTACTGTAAAGAAGGGCTTCTGTGAATTTCCATAAGCACTTGGGAACAGTAAATTTTTTTTATTATAAACATAAAAATTACAGCCCACTATCTTCTAAAGTATCACTGCTGAGGATAAAGATGTTTGATTGCACATGGTTAGCACCTCAATGACTGAATGGTAGTTGATTAGTTTGCTTTTTAAAAGAATTATAATTGAATTAAACTTCCTTTTCTTTGTGAAAATGGTTCTAAGTATAAAATAAGTTTATATATCCTTTTCACTAGAACAGGTGAATTCTTCCATGAATTCTTCAGTACTTGAAAAATTTAAAGAACAATCTGTGTATGACTTTAGTATATAGGATAACTCTTAAAACTTCTCTTTCACCTTATGAAACAGCAAGGTCAAATTCTGTTCAAAATCCTAAGGCATTGTATATATGTGTATGTATATGTCAGTGTATGTGTATATTTTACATGTATGTGTATGTGTAAGTTTATGTGTTAAGTCCTAATAAAATATTAATAATTAAAAAAAAAAGATATAGCATATTTTTAAATAGGAAAATAACATATTTGGATGAGCAAAACAAATAAATTTCTATGCTACCTGATCCTTAACTTTGACTATTGACTCTAATGAAAAAAGCTTACTATTTCTTCTCATTCACCTATATTTCACTAGTTACTTGTTCAATACTGAACAAGCCTTTTAAACTTGTCAGAACTTACTGATGTAAAATAAATTAAATAAAAGAGCAGTAAGTATATTCTACAGCTCCAGAATTAATATGGGTACTTTTATGTGTGATACTTCTTCACTTTATTGCCCTAGCCTACAATGACAATAATGATGATGCAGTGCCATCCTATTTATTTCAAAGATATCTTGTGTTCTTTTGTTCCTTGAAATATGGTGTGTTATTAGCATCCTACAGCCTGTTCACGAGGTGTAGAAAAGATTTCACAGAAAATGTGCCTAAGCCTATTAACACTAATGAAGCTTCATGTGATCAAGATATGAGCATTACAAGATCCACAGAATAAAAAATATTTTTCAGTATAGAATAGATCTGTATGTGATGATACCATTATATATACCACAATAAAACGTGTAATTATAGATCTATAATGTGCCATCAGTATAGTGCATAATACATAATTAAATGAAATGTAAGATTTCAACTTAGAGATTAAAGTCGGGTTTTTTTTGTAGTGAAATTATTAATTTTAAAAATTAAAACATTAGGTATTTATAAATATGTTTTAAAGTATGAAATGCAGTTCTGTTTGTTGGAAGAGTGGAGCTCAACAGTACCATATCAGCTAAGGACTGTAAAGAATTGCTCAGTATATTCCCATTTCTCATCTTCTTTCACACAAAATTTCACTTATTAAAACTGTGAAAAATGCATACAAAATTCAGTCAAACTTAATTAGTCATCCTGCACTATTTGCAAGTCATTTAAATCCATATTCTTCATCTCTGACCCCCTCAAAACAAAGAAGAAAATGCACATTTCTTCACTTTTTAAGAACGAATACATTAGAAGAGTTTGAGTTTACTCCTTTAGGAAGATAAAGATAAAACCAATATAATTTGGCATGTAATTAAGTACTTCACTAATTCACTACTTCAGCTGTTAAAAAAATGGACTGTCAATGTGAACTTGAAAACTGCACATGCATCAGTTTCCCATGTGAGCTTCGTTTTGCAGCACAAATCTAATTTAAACCCAATTTGTATCCTGATGTAATCAAACAGAAATCTAATTTCTCCCACCTTATTTCTCTTAGAATCTTTTACAATCCACTCTGAGGATGGAAAATTAAGATTTATAGTTGTGCTTTTTTGTTTCCTTTTAAGTTTACTTATCTATTTATTTTTAAAGGAATTTCTTTATGAAGAACCTCAGATCTACCTGCTTTGTTCTGTCCTGTTCTGGACTTCATCCAGTAAATAAATATCAAGCAAATATTAAAAATATATAAATAAATAAAAATTGGTGTGTTGTTTGTGTTTTTTTTTCATCTGATCTTTCCATCACCCTTCTATCTCAGACATGGATTCTCCTTACCCAAGATAATTTCTACACTATCAACAACATACCTATGCGAATATACATCATAGATCCATCCATATACATCATAGATCCATCAATATGTGTCAGCACTTTTCAATCTCTTGTACTCAAGTCTTGAGTCAAGCCTGCAGTATTTGGGATCAAGGGTAGGAGATAAAAAAACAGAATAAAGTATACCCGCAACGATTTTCCACAACATTGTGGTAACACTTTAGTCCATAACATGCCATGTGCTTATGCATATGCTTTCACAGCACTTAAACCAGAACGTCAGGCTGTCCCCTCATAAATTAATACACATTTTTGCTCTCTCATTCTCACTCTCAGTCTGCTTCCTGACTTAAGTCTCAACTGTCTAAATGCCATGACTAGAATATGCAGTCTCAATTTTATAAAATTTGGTTTAACTTTTGCTTAATCCACTAGCAAAAGAGTATTTTCTAACAGTAAAGAAAACAAATGAAAAAAAATCAGTTCCAGGATTTTACCTTTGTGTAGAAGCTGGATAAGGATGTTTGAGACTATGGAAAAATCTGTACATGAAGGAAGATGAAACAGGCAAATTCTTCAGCCTGGAAAAAGATGAAGAATATGATACAAACTCATAAAATGAGAAAATCTGTTGAGGAAATTAACAAGAACTGGAACAATATTGAATGCATTTATGTTTTAAATCCCCCCCAAATATATGGACATATATTTGCATATTTAATTAAACAGTGAGACTCTTTACTATAGGCAATTATAGAAGCTAAAATGTACCTACTTGTTGTTGACATAAAGGTGTTTTCTTTACATCACAAATCCACTAAAATATAAATCACTGCATCCTTCCTGGGACTTAAACTCTTCATTAAGCATTTGTTACTGGTCATAGATAACAACTAGGCCATTGCATCTTTGGTCAAATGTTAATGTCTTAACTTGGAGAACCACTCTGGTACTCTTCTGATTTCACTCTAATGTTTTTCAATTATAGGAAACTCAATTCCAAATATTACTAGGTAAGAAAAACTTGAATAATTTAATTGCTCAACTGATAATGTATTTTTATTTTTATGCTTCTAGGTTAGATATTTTTACAATCAGTTTTGAATTTACAGCAGTCTCTAATACTTCTAATGTAAATATCCAAACTATTTAAAGGAATGAGTACTGAATACTGAAGGAATTAATACTGAAGCAAGTGCAAGGGAAATAACGTGGTTTAGCAAATATGTTGTCTATGCCCCTCTTTTAATAAAATAACACATGGTTTCCTCTCACTGTGAGTCTCATTTCTTCTGTTTCAGTTAGATTTCTGATATACCTCTGGACCCAAGTATTTCTGTTCAAGAAGAATATTTGTGAGTAATAGTATCAGCAGATATCACATAAAAGGTCACTAATGACAGTACTTGGCACTATTATGTAAAGCCTAACAGATTGCTTGCTGTGAAGGTATAAAATTGATACTTAGATCCATTTAACTGGACTCCAACCAATGAAGATTTCTGAACAGAAGTGAAGAGGAAAGTGGCAAAATGTAGATTAAGGCAATTCAGAAGGAAATCTTGCTCATATAGTACTGTTTGGTTTAGCACAAACAGTGGAGACACATGCTTCTTAGTTTCTGGAGAGATCATCTACAGAAAGGTATGAAGGATTTAATGCCTTTGTTGTCACACCAGCGCCCCCTTCCGCCCCCCCCCCCCGATTGTGTAAAGACCTTACTTTTGTTATAAACTTCATGGACTTCTCTGTTCCATAGATATTAAGGTTGCCCAGAGATAACCTGTCTTAAATTTTGTGGGTTTTTTTGATGTAGGAATGTCTCAAATCATTCCACTAGTGCACATCTATTTCTAAGGTAAGCAGTAAGAGTAACCATTGCTACAAAAATGTTTCTGGATATGAATACCAGGCCCTCTTCCTCCTCCTCCTCTTTTGTCATATCTTCATTTGGATTACAAAACCCCAACTTTATAGCAAAACTCATGTTGGACATTGCTTGTCCATCACTTCACGCATATTTAGAATATATATCATGATGCTGTTTTACAAAAGGAGAAAATGAAAACAAAGCATCAATAAAAAAATTAGTGGGATTGGCAAGAGACTCCACAGTCTACTTTCTTGAGTGAAACCAAGATGGACAACTTTTCTGGCAAAAGTCCATGAATTTCAGAAACTAGGTCAATGCTTTATATACCTAAAAACCCCAGCTGATGTCTTAAACTAAAAGATTATAGAATCATAGAATTGTTTTGATTGGAAGAGACTTCTAAGATCATCGTGTCCAACCGTTAAATCAGTACTGTCAGTTCACTACTAAACCATGTCTCCAAACTCCACATCTATATGTTTTTAAATATGTTTGGGGATGGTGACTCAAACACTTCCCTTGGCAACCTGCTCCACTGCTTTACAACCCTTTCTGTAGAGACATTTTTTCCAATATCCAACCTAAACATCCCCTGGCACAATCTGAGAACATTTTGTCTTATCCTATTGCTATTATGTTGCAAGTAAGCTAATAATTTCCAGAAAATCTTGGAAATTGTAATAATGTCACTACTCTTCTCACTGAAGTAAGATTAAACTGTCCTGGCATGGAATGAGCAAAAGTCACAATTCCTGAGTAATATAAAAAAAAAATGAAGAAAGGAGTTATAATCCACTACACTTTCTATGCAGGTAGAGGTAACAAGATTGTCAACCCATCCATTATAATCTGAATAACACAAATGGTTCTTTCCCACTCTTTCCAAAGCTACTGAGCAAATGCTGCTACAGTACAACTTCTGTTTCTTCTCCAGCACTTAATGGATGCAGATCCTTTATGTAGAATCATTCAAACACTTTTTGAAGAATCAGTTGTAAAGTGTTAATCAAATATGAAATGTTCATGGAATGTGGCAATGGTATTGACATTTCAAAAAGTCAAAAAAAAGATACATTTTAAGAAAGAATATGAATAAAGGAAAAAGTTCATTTGAATAACTTCAGATAACTTCATAGCAATTAGGAAAAAAAAATATGTCAGAAAGAGAAGTTAACACCCTGGCAGAGCTAGATCATTGATTGTGGAAAAAGACATCACACACTTGTGCAGAAAAAGCCTGCACGTTGAGTGTTGGTGGTAAAACTAAAATTTCTTCTCAGAATGAGTTTTACATTACAGACAAAATGAATAAATGAGGATATAAATTTTAAAAAATTCATCTACTTTTTATTTATTTTAAGAAATAACTTTGTTTTACTTAATCTGTAAATATTTTTCCAGCATTAGAAATGGCTAGACTATTATTTTTCACATTACTGTCATAAGATTCAAGAGCTCAGGTCTTCAATGGTTTAGCAGTGCTTCTTCTTCATAGCTACTGATTTCACAACAGAATTTCTGTCCTCACCCAAGTTTTTCAGAAATTACTTTTGACATGGATCACTTTACAATACATGTAAAATTAGTCATTTAACCTTCACAGAATCAGCAGGGTTTAAGTATTTAAGTAGCGGTCTCATCTGCAAGGAGCTATTTGTGCAAAAAGTCAAATTTAACTTTTCTCTTAAAAAAAGAGGAGTATTTTCACAAATTGTCGATTGACACGAAGAGGGTCCCTCTGGGGAGCCGGCCAAGTAACGACAATCACACCATATGGCTACATATCATTCTCCTTTATTCCCCTACGTAGTTTGCTTATATAGTCTTCTAAGGTGTCCATGGGTACATTCACTACTTCCACTGGATAGCAGTTACAGGCACACATAGTAAACTCTAAGCTGATTGGTTATATGCATCCAGGTACATGTTCTGTACACACCTCTCTTGCAGATAATACAGCTCCTTCACATTCCACTCTCCTGCCTGCTCAGTGCCAGGCTTCCCCCCCTCCTTGCTGCCCTTCACAGTGATCTTAAGGACACTCAGGACTCAGGATAACTCAGTCAGGGTTGTCAAATCCTTAAAAGGCCATCACAATTCCTTGTTCAACAAGGAATTCCCCTACATTGACATATATCCCAGAGTTTCAGAACGTCTCCCTTAAGTTCCTTTGTCTGTTTCCTACTAAAAGACTTCTTTCTGTGTAAAGGTAGCACATTTGAATTTTAGTTTTCACCTTTTTCATTCCCATTGTCTTTAAATATCTTCCATTATTCCTATGGAAAAATAAATTAAAATGTTTATAACCTATTATATATGAAAAAAATCAGGATAAAGCTAATATTTGAAATAGCTTTTGAAAGCACCTTTAAAACTGCTCTCAGTTTTTCCTTGTACTGCATCCCATTCCTTTATTGAATTTGGAGAAATGAAAAACTTATTAAACTTGATGGAATCATTAAAAATAGAACATTTCAAACATGATACAGACATCCAAATTGAATATCTATAGAAGGAATTATAGAAGAAATAGTTTAATGAAAAAATATTAATTAAATTATAATGGTAATTAAAAAAGAAGTGTATTTCCTTTTACAATATAAGATTAGCTTTTGGTAGTGAAAGGGCTGCCTCTTGTAATGCATTGAATTGCAATTTCCCACAATTAGGACTTGAAAGTTATCACCTATAATCTCATATCCACTGAAAAGGGACAAAATGGAAAAGATTATAGCATTAATAACCATGTAGAATTTTATGAGCACTGCAACGCTGTCATTCCAGCCACCGCCCAAATACATGCTGACAGCCCCCAACACTAGCAGCTTGCTTTCTAAACAAAACATGAGGGCAAATATTTTTCTTTTCACTTATCCTTTGCAAATAGTATGGACAATTTAGAGAATTAAGTAGACATTTATGGTATTTGAGAATATAATTGCACTATTTAACATTCACCAGAAAGGAGGTGCCATTATTCCTAAGGGAAAGCCAATCATGGGTATGATTGCAAAGAAGCTGTGAGAACTGACTTAATTGAAAAAACAGGAGGACTTCTAGCTAATAGCAGGGAAAAATGTGATAAATTAGTTTTCTTGAGACTTCACAAAGAATGAAACTGGGAAAGTCAGTATACAACCTAAGTTATGCATTTCTAGTATTAAATTGACAAGAGAAAAGATTATTCCCCTGCACTTTCCAAAGAAATATCACCAAAGATTATCCAGATTTGACAGCTTATTAAAAAAATCAAACAGTAAACATACAAAGAGTTCCTCTTCCAAAACCCTAGAACAATAAAGAATCACCTGAACTAATTCACCAGGACTTTGAAGAATATTCCAAACATCCTTTCTTGGAAGGGGGAGGGGGGAAAAAAAAAAAACCTTTAATTTTCCTCTTTGGGGTTTTTTTTATGAAAATACTAGAATACCCTTTTGCTTTATTTTAATTAATTCTTTTTAATTAAGAATTTTTAAAATTACTATTTTATCCTTGCATCATTTTCCTTATATATTTAACACATTAACTACAAGAAATATAACTTCAGCCTGCCTAAATCAGAAAGTTTCCTTTTAAAAAGATCATAAATTCAACCCTTATACCTCTGCAATCTGGTCAACATCCATTCATGGACTTTTTTACCGCAGTTCTGGAAAACTGAATGTTTACTCTTCAGGTAAACATTGGATCTCATTTTCCATTGCTTTGTTGCAATGCTGTAATATTTTATCTTTATTTATTTATTAAAACAAAAGCATGAAAGCTGTCTCCCAGCCTCCAGAGTGCTAAAGGATAGGCATAATGGGTAAAAAAATGTCAGGCTTTTAGGGAAAGTTTATTACTTCCTTTACCTTTTTATAGCATGGAATTGATAAAGTGATTATCTTTTTTTCTGTGTATAACATTGCACTGGTCAGAAGCTGGAGACACTACAGAGTACACTGGACCCAGGGTGTGGGAAATTCTTTGATGGCACTGGTTTGTCCAATCAGCATAGTAAATTCAAGGCTGAAAGGAAATTATACATGGCCTCAGTACAGAGATCAGACTTGAGAAGCTGTCTTTAATTGGGGTCCTTACAAGTTCTCCTGTACTGTGAGTCTGAATGACTTTTTAGAAACCTAGAATTGAAATCTCTTCAGAAAGTGGCAGTTGGCCTTTTTCATTTGTCCACTTAATTGTTATCCTAATACGATTTATGACAGCTTTTTTTGTTTGTTTTTTGAGTCAATCATTGCATTGCATTTGGATACAAAGTATAAGCATAAGAAGCAAGAAATATAAGCAGAGAAGCCCATCTTCACTGTACAGTAATATTCATCTGTTTCTCAGTTCCTGGCTAGGGTAGACAGAATAATACAACCCCAAGCTCTTGGTAACAATGTGGAGAAAACTAAAGGAAATCCAGGACTGGGGATTTATAGGACTTTAATTATAAATAAACTAATTTGAATGATATTAGCTAGAGACTAGATATGATGTGAACAATGAATGAACTCTGGAACTGTTTTTCTTTTTTTTTTTTTTCAAACATATACATATCTGATCTTTGCTTGAAACCTTGTGCTCAGTGATAAGAAAAGATGAAAAAAGAGCAGAGTCCAATGATTATGTGAATGGGTTATGTGGATACCTTTTATTATGCAAAGGTTACTGTGAGGCCTTTGGCGTAGGATACCCTTCATATAGTTAAATATGTAATGACTCCACTTTTCACCTGAAAATTATTCTTTTTTTCCAACTTACTCTTCTAAATAAAACTCACTAGATTTAGCCAGATAATATGCTGATATCAATAAATCTTTCATCTAAATAACAATACAGTCAGTAGCTTCTAGAAAATAAAACTTATTTGGTGTTTTGTTTTGTTTTGTTTTAATAAATGGATAGATGGTAAGTTTCAGAGTGGCATTTAGAAGTGCGATGATAGTTTCATTTGGTTTCTTAATAATTTTGCTTCCGTGTATCATTTTTTGATGTTATTAACATTATTTTTTTTTGCATTTATAGCATTTATTATTCTTATTACACTCCTTTATGCACAGATTTAGCTTGTTGTTGCAAAGGACATCGCACTGAAAAGTGGATGTAATTATTGTTTAAATGTACTCTTCTTTTTCCCAGCTGTACTCAAGAGTTTATTGTTCATTGGGACAATAACCCTTATTATAGAGTTCCTTAAAACACAAAAAGCAGAGGTTTTATCTATTCCAAGCTTCTAGTCTTCAACAGCAGATGCAATACCATCACAAACATTTTTAATTTGTCTTTTGTCAGCCAGCATGTCCAACATCCAGACTGCTGCCTATCCCTACCCAAGTAATATTCCTGCTTTGTCCTATTAACGTGGGGTTTGATTATGAATTGAACTCCCCCTTTTTGCTGAGTCAGTTCATGATCTTGTTGATCCTTTCTGCCCATCAAGTAGATTCTGTCATTTGCTGAATGGTAGAATCGCAGAATGGTTTGGGTTGGAAGGGACCTTTGAAGATCAACTAGTTCTAATTCCCCTGCCATGGGGAAGCCCAACCTGGCTTTGAACACTTCCAGGGAAGGGGCATCCACAGCTTCTCTGGGCAACCCGTTCCAGTGACTCACCACTGTCACAGTAAAGAATTCCTTATGTCTAATCTAAATCTATCCTCTTTCAGTTTAAAAGCACTGCGCCTTTTCCTGTCACTATAGGCTTTCAGAAAAAGTTTTTCTCCACTTTTTGTATAAGCTATATAAAGTCATACATTGAAAAGCCACAATAAGGTCTTCACAGAGTCTTCTCCAGGCTGAACAACCCAAACTATCTCAGACCTTCCTCACAGGAGAGGCATTCCATCCCTCTGATCGTTTTCATGTCTTCTATCATGTACCATTTTATTTCTTATTATTTAGCTTAAACCAAATTTCTTCCTGTGTATTACTCTACCTTTTTTATAACTATTTTTTCATTCCAACATCCCCCATCTAATTTTACTTTCAGTTCTGAAAGAAAATCAGAGCATAATACCTATTCTTTAATTCTTTCAAGTTAAAGCTTCAGCCCTCACTTCATCACAATCCTTTATGGCACTACACAAGCACACACTAAGCAGCGTATTTTGCAAGACAAATGATTGAATCCAAAAGGGTCAGAGAGGGTTTTTGAGAGCTTTCAGAGCATATGTGAAGAGAATGATGACAATTACTTGTTTAAAGAATTTATCTACTGGCATTTCTGTGGTGCTCAGCAGTACAGCATGCAGTCAAAAGCACTGATTAAACTATTCTCATGGCAACCATACAAATGAACCAAATGTTAGAGTCTCCATTCACAAATGGGCATTACAATACAAGATGAAGTCAGGAGGCTGCTACCTTTGGTTGGTGAGCTTGAAATGTGTTGCTGAATTGCAGAATAGCAGAATATTCAGCATCCCACTTCAAGGCTCTGGCAGCTGTGAGCCGTCCACAGCTGAGGCTGCTGTCAAATGCCAAAGCAAGTACTCTCATCCACAGGTGGATGACACATCCTGAGGGACCGCTCAGTTTTTCATTGTGGCCACTGTGATTTTTCTGCAGCTGCCAGGGAAAGAGGTGCAATGAATCAAATCAACTCAGTGTCTCACCTTACAAATGCTACATTAGCTTCTGTTGTTTTAGCAGCTTAGGTTGTGTTTGCAGCCTACAGAGAACAAACACAAGAGATGAATCCTGGTTTTGAGCATGTCTTTTCTTGTATGTTCTAGCAGATAGCCTTCTCTATCCATACTTGTCCCTTCAAATGAAGTCATAGATTTTACTATGGAACCACAATAGCCCTAGTTCAGCAAAGATTAGCATTTGCCTGGGTTTAAATTGCATGATCTAGTTGAAATCAAGGGGAATACTCATTTGTTTTATGTGTTTAAACAGCTAGCTGAAGTGAAGCCTATATTAATGAATACGACCTGTGATTTGCCTGGCATTTGGATGCTGAATATGTAATGCCAAGCACAGATTTTCAGGGCAGACCATGAAGGTTTTTGCTTTCATGCTAGTCCCATTTCTCCTTCTGTGGTGCTGGCATCACTTAGACCATTCAGCACATCCCCTGCAGTTTCTGGCTCCACAGAGAACCTCTGGTGCTGTACTGGGAGTCAAAATGGTGCCAGCAGTGTGGCAGAGGAGAAGGATAGAGCAGGCTCAAAGCCAGAAGGGCTGTGGGTACTGTGTTTCTGTCAGCTGCAGGCTAATTCCTCATGGAGCCATCAGCCTGCTGTGGCTAGGCTATGGGGCACAACCTAGGCTCCAGGGGAGGATAGATAAGACAGCAGGGTACAATACCTGCAATTGGGGTCTAGTCACCTTTTATGTCATGGCTGCATCCTTCCTTCCTATTAAACAAATCACTTCTACAGAACTGAATTTAGTACCTGAGAACCAATTTCCACACCAGAGTACCAAGTGTTTATTAGCTTGTGTACTGTTTCATGCAGTGCAGCCCAAATCAGCTGGGACTACAATGCTCGTAAGCATCAAATAGCAGCCATTAAAAAAAAAATTAAAAATTTAGTGACATTCAGACTTCTCACTCTGCATTATTTCAGATTTGACCTGCAGTTCATCCATCCAAAAGAGGCTCTTAGAGTTCAGAGCAGGAGTCAGATATAGGGTATAAGTCAAACAATGAAATTAAAATAAAATAAATAAAATCAAAGCTCTTATATTATGCTTGGAACATTATACAATGTGCCAAGAGGAAGAAAAACATTATATCAGGGAGAAACAGATCTTTAAATGTGGTTATCCGAAGAGACAGGTGGGCATTTAATGGAAGCTAGTCATATACATCTTCTGAAATCCCTTTCCTTACATACCTTGAAAAAACCTGTTTCTATCCTTTGAAAAGTTATGCCATGTTTCTTAATCCAATAACAGAAGGATATGGAAGTCAGGATGCTTAGCCAATTCTTCTGGTAGCAAAAGTCTAAGTTTAAGGCTTATGAAAACGATGCCCGTGCTGGCAGGTTTTTGGCCACTTAGTTGTGTATGAAAAGCAATACAGCATTTAAAGTACTATCAGCAGAACTGGTATGTTCTTTCTCTTTGAAAGACCTCTGAAACCTGTTTCAATGCTCAGATGCCACAAATATTTAAAAAACAGATCATGTTTTGGAGGATTTTATGAAAGATTGATTTTCTCAAACTTCTAGCTGCTTTATCATTACAGTAATTTATAGTTTTATATACCAATTCCATAGCATAAGCTTATATTTTGAAATATCTGTTTGGTTGTATTTTTTTTTGTTTTGTTGTTTTTTTTGTGTGTGTGTTTTTTGTTTGTTTGTTTGGGTTTTTTTGTTTGTTTGTTTTTGTGGTGTTTTTTTTCGTTGTTGTTGTTGTTTTGTGGGTTTTTTTGGTGTTGGAGTTTATTTATTGGTACTGGAATTTGGAAAATAAGTTCAAGTCCTCAGCGCAATACTTTTTGAAACAATCCTACTATTATTTCCCCTCTATTTTCTCCTGACCTGTGCTCCTGAGATACAGATTATTTTTGCCCAAGTTTTGTTAACTTGTCACTATACTAATTGTATTGACTCCTTTCTCTGTCTCTATCCACTCATTACATAGAAACAATATCAGCCACCTTTCCTAAAGGTACATATTTAACAAATAACCTGTTCTTCCCTGGCTGATTGAAGCTGCTAGTCTCTGTAAAACCGTTTATTTTGCTTCTTCAGACTCAATGATCACTAAGAGAACTCATGGACTGGATCTACTGGTCACATACAGAAGTCAGCTAACTCCTGGGAGCTCTTTCCAACTGCAGAGCACAGGGAGACACCGTAAATAGTTGTGCTGTACTCTCTAAAAGTTCACAATGGAATATAATCAGTCTCCTTTTATGTCTATAATGTATCCTGTGGAAAATCCTGTGCTAATTACAATATTTCTGTTATGTGAGAAATTGAGAGAAGGCAAACACTGAAAAAGAAAATGGTTAAAAGGAGGCTGCAACAAAAGTATTTGTTGAAAAAAAACAAGTTTAGAAGATACACATAAAGTGATGACATTAAAAATAAGTTACCATGTGACATTTAAGTCTTTGTTCTTAACAGCTTCTTGGAAGACAGTATCTGTGGCTTGGCTAGGAAAATGTACAGACTGGAAGTATTCAGGATGGGCTGGGATTTTTTGTATATGGAGTTTAATGTGGCACCATAAATCCATCTCTTAATACATTTAAAAATATATATATCAAGGTTATAGTGAGGGAGAAGGAAAAAAGCTCAACAAGAAATGGCTTCCTAGACGGGAAAACCAAAACTCAACAGCTTGTGTCCATAGGAAAATCTTCTTAGTTGTCATTTATTCCCTACTGTCCTATTCAACAAAAGAATATATTTGGCTGCAGGTGATTTTACAGTCAAAAAACATCTTTATCACTTCAAAACTTTAGCTGAGCTAAACTCAAAACTTTATAAATTCTTATGAGATTTTTTTAAATTGACAATAAAAATAATCCATGGATTAGTTGTACTGTTCCAAGAGGAATGTAGTTGCGTTTAATTATTTGACATCAGAAGCACTTTTTATGTTTCCTCTTTAGGAGACACTTGGGGAATGGCAGAGTAGGCTATGGAAGCTGGGTGATGTTTGTGTATAAAGAAGCCAGCTCCAGAAATCCAGATACCTTGCTCCAGACACCCATAAGATAACCAAAGTTGTCAATAAGGCAAACTAATGTAGCTTACTGGAGCCTGGAATTCAGAATTGTGAGCCTTTCCATGGCACACAATACATTCTCTTGACTGACAAGCATGAGGGTAATACCCATTAAATGCTTACAGTCACTGTCCCCTACTGGGAGCTGACACAGCCACATTGGCAGAGCCACATCCCTGATGCACAAGCAGATTTATGGGCAGGAGAAGGGGGGTGGGATACAGTTACACAGATTTAATGAAAAGAAGGAGCTTTATCTCTTTGTTCATCTTCAGACAGATGTTATTTAGCATGGCTATTCTGGGGCTTTCTTTTTCAGATCTTAAGTGACCTGTGGCTGTTTAAACCCAAGAGCAGGTAATGTGCTGCAGCTTGCTCATGCACGTTTGGCCAACTGGGTTGGAAGAGGCAGATGTGCTTCAACAAAGTGTTTTAGAAAACACAGCAGATAAGCTAGGCAAAGAAGACAGCGGTGACAGAATCAGCCTTTCCCAAGCAGGCTGAAGTCCAACTGTTGTTCCTGGCAGCAACAAGCCAGACTCAATCAAACCCAGGTGCAGAATCAGCCAGCTTGGAGGAGAAGTGTATTTACATCTGCCCTTTTCTGACTCTCAGGCTCTGCTCAGAGGGAGGAACATGCTGTTGGGAGATAAATTTCCCTCCTTCTAATTATAGGCCTTGCCATCTTCTGCCCACTTCAAGTGTAAATCACCTAATCATAAACAATTGCTCTTCAAAGCTCAACACAGATTGGATGTAATTCCCTAGCAATACCAATCTGTTCACAGTATTGCATGCAAAGGCCAGAATAACATTAAAGGTCTTCCAACCTGCTGAAGGAGAGAGAGGATTGAAGAATGAAAATTAAACATACAGGAGTAAAACATCAAAGACATTACTCTTGCCAGCGTTTAGCAAGGAGGAAAGCTAATAACACTGGACTAACAAATTTCAACAATTGAACAAAGGAAGACAGAAAACCTTTTCCATTGGTAAAAAAACCCCAAAGCTTGACATACACACTTTTCCTTCTAGTGATTAGTAAAGCAAGTAGAAGGCAGACGAGACTGCTGATGATTTATTTACATCAGAAAGTTTCAATTACTCAGAATGACCAAATCATTCTCACTACTAAATCAAACAAAGATCACATTACTGTCATATTTGTCTCTTTTTTTTTTTCACTTGTCCTTCTTTATGTTCTCATGTGGCATCTGATTGTAAATTAGGTTCTTGATCTTGGTAGATAGTTGTCTATTCAAGTAATGTACTGCCCATGAACTGTCCTGCAGAACTGCAATGGTGAGACAGATAACCAAAGGATTACTGTCAGAAAGGAATACATTTTCCAAATGATAGGCTAATGGTGTGCTACCACTATATGGTTTGTATAATAGTACGTCAATTCTGTCCTTGCTTTTTTGGGAAATATCAAAATACTAATACCAAGTGCAACAACAATAATAAAGCAGTATTACTGGCAGTGTTTTTCAAGCAATGGTTGATATCAGGACCAACATCTAATTTTACATTGACATATCTCCACTGACTGAAATAACATTCTTCCTGATTTATGCCAGTATAGGGGGAGAATAAAATTAGGCCTTAAATTTCATACCTGTCTTGACCTCCTGGCAAGAAGGTTGGAAATGACCATCATATTTTAGCACTGCCAAATTGATGTCTAAAAGTAATAATATTCCAAAATGATCAAACTCTATCTCATAACTCAACATTGTAAAGTTTTCTGTTACCTGACAGTAAATAAGTATGTGGAGTTATTTATTTATATATTTAGTGGACTGATCTAAGAATTTGGGAAAAATACCTCATTGTTTCTAGGTTGCAGAGAAGATGCTAACTTTATAGCTAATTATCACATAAAATAGGCTAAGCATATTTGGTGCTGAACGACTGACTTTTCTATATTTATGGAGAATAACAAAATCCAAAAATTATGAAGTACAAGAAATAGAAAAATCGAGGCCCAGTAAATCAACCCACAACCATCTGAATGGCTTATCTTAAATTGCAGGAAGAGCTATGGTAAAGAAAAGCCAGGAGAAGGTAGACAGTACAACAC
>JANHFX010006492.1:44243-68454 GCA_027560015.1 Chloroceryle amazona
ACTTCTACATGACTGATCGTAATTAAAAAAAAATCTTTCCTAATATTAACATTATTATATTGAAAATATTATCTCTTGGAAGAGTGATTTAAGAAACACAGTCTGAACAAACCATATTTAATTAAAAGAACCCAAACAGTAAAGTGACCCATTCCCTCACCTGGCAGTGACAGAGTATTCTTCTAATATCACAAAAGCTTTGTATGCTTTTCACCATTATAGGAATAGTTATTCACTACTGGTGAATAAGTGGTGGAGAAAAAGATACATCTTTTTTGCAGCACCATCTGGTTTGGGTCTGATTACTTAGCTGATCTGTTGAAATGTTTTCCAAATGATCATTGTTTTAGTTTGCACTGTCGGATGTCATCCAAAGATCCAGCATAGGCAGATGGGGCTGTAATATAAAACAGAGCTGCTGCAATAAAGCACATCTTTTCCCAATGACTCCAAACACCCTTCCCTTCTTACATTAAGTTATCCATTACTAGACGTATTGGATTTGATTTCATTGTTTACACACTACAAACATTACAAGGAAACCAAAAAAGACAGTAGTGATGTAAAGCACATTGCAGAACCATGTGACATTCATTAATTAACACCTTCTAAGAGAAGGAGAGCCGTGATTTTTAATCCAATGCTATACAGTTCAGAAGGAATACATACATCACACAAATATTTCAGGATGACATGCTTTCTGTCTGATGGAAAGGTGTGAAAAGATGTGAAAACATGTTCTCTTTGGAGGAGTGAGAATGAAGCGCAACTAGGCACTAGAACCTTTAGGTACAAAGAAAGGAGGGAGATCCCTGGGTGAAGTATTCTATACTACATACATAGAAATTAGACTGTTATCTAAATTATTGGAAATGCCTGAATTTTTTTAACTTTTAATATGAACACAGAATTTCAACATCGGAATCAAATAGGTGCTCAACAGGAATCAGAGGCAAGTAAATAGATAAGCATCTGCATATATGAGTCATGGATGGGGAAGCACAGAACTCTGGATTCATCTCACCTACATCATGGGTTTAGCTTAGCTGAAATGTCAAGGATAGGAGCTTAGGCTTGAATAAGAGATGAAATGATATCAGTAATCAAGGTAGAAAGTATTAGTGTTAGGTATCTGACTTCTGTATCTAAGGCAGATGCCCAGCACCTCCTTTAACAGTCAGAGAGGTAAGGTATCTTCAACATCCCGCTCATCTCTCCTGGCTGGAATCCATTCTGAGATGAATGGAAGTACCTATTTTTACCACAGACAATGAAGAATATCATGACAACCAGATCAGATGGGTGTGCAATTCTACGATTCTGTGTGCAGCATAGCTGTCAACTTCTGCTCAGAGGAGCTCCATTCTATGTCTCTGAATTGCAGAGTGAGATTCTGATTTGGGGAATGGCTGAAATGCCCTTTTAAACTACTTGTCTCTCTCCATTGACTGCAAAGGGAATTTCAGTACCTAAATTACCTTACGCTCCTATCTTAGCTCATAGAAGTAACAGAAGGCAGGGAGATTAACTGAAAATACAATATATAGGAAAACTTTTATTTGCAGACTACTGCAATACAGGTACTTAAAGCAAAAAAAAAATAAAAATAAGAGTAAATCAGTGGCTTGAAGAGACAACACATCTAGTCCAAATAGCAAATAACACTAGAGAGCCTTCTCTCAGTCTCCCTACAAGTGCTTATCTTAAATAGAAGGCTTTCCCTTATATCAAGGTAGTGGGTTTACATTTCTTCCACTTTTAGATGCATTTCATGGACTATATTTTCCCAACATATACGCTTGGATTTCGATCTTGTCGTAGAATTCGCTCTAGGAGCCTTGACAAGGCATTAAATGCAATAACAAAAAAAAAAAAGTGAAGTAGTGCTCACTTATGTGAAAGAATATTGCTAGAGAAAGTGTATAAAAAGAAGCAGTCTAAATGTGCATTGTGCATTTCTATACTGCACTGGACTGCAGAGATCCTGGTGCTTGCACACACCATAGTGACATGTGGAGAAGACTAACTTGCGGGTGGGATTTGAGACAACTATATTTGGTGACGTAATAAGCCATGAATGTGTCCACAGAGTTTATCACTCCAGGGTGATCCTTGGCCTGGTATGCCCATACTATAACAAGGCTCAGTTGGCATGAATTTGTTGCTTTCTGCCTTTTGCAGGTGTACCAATTTTCTTACCACTTTTTATTGCTCCATTAAATAGATACTGCCCCCCAACCATTGTGATTCCTGCAACTGGCATGTGTCTCAAAGCTTACTGACTAGTTTTATCCAATTTCAAGATACATGTTCTCATTTGAGACCCTGAATACATTCCAAATGCATTCAGGCATTGCTCCAAATAACAGCAGAGATAATATTCATCTAGGAGAATGTAGGGTCCCAGGCAGATGAATTCTCTTCACAGCCTAGAACTGCAAGTTATGTAACTGCAGAACTTAACTTTTAATAACCTTTTGGATAAAAATACTTACAAACACTTGCAAACTAATACAAATGAATCCAACAGTCTCGTAAAAATGTATTAAAAGGGAAAAAACACTAAGTTAAGAATAACAGAGAGTAAAAGAAGCAGTGAAAGTCTGACACTGTAACATGGTCAATAGGATAAGGAAAACAAAGAAATCGTTTCTGTAAGAAAGAGGCAGTGAACAAAAGCAGATATTGAACCTGATTTTCAGGCTGCAGTCCAGGACTTCCCATTATTTCTAACAGCTACATTGCACAAACCAATGAGAAGCTGAGAAAGAAGCACATCTTTAAGAAGAAACTTATTGTTTTACCAGATAGATGGAGAATGAGTTACAGCCATTTCACTGCTGTGCAGCTTTCACAGTGCACATTCTTTACCCAGATAGACTTCTCTGGAACTACTTGTCAATGTCTTGATGCGTTGGTGGTAAGGCACTGAGGAAAAGGACTTCTCCAAAGGTAGCTTTTTCCCCTTCTATGTGTTGGAAATACTCTACAAGGATGTTAATATTTATATAAATGATCAGTACTGGTTTTGTTATACCCCAGTTTCAAAAGGGAATAGTGAGGTAGACAAGGGACAATAAATCTTTGTAATCAGCAAGAGTTAAAGCAATTTCAAAAGTGTGTATTCATGTACTGCAGCATTTGTATAGGTTAAAAACATCTCTCTAATGTAAACTAAACTCAACCTCTAAAGGGGATCTGGAAGCATAAGTCATTTTAATTCAATTTAAAGTTTTATATCACAGTATTATCTCAATAAAATGGATTTTTATATATATATATAAGCTCTGTCTTGAATTTGATTTTTTAAGAGAGTCTGTTACAACACCTTATATTTTATACAGCTATGTAATATATTATAGCCTGTGAGAAGTGGAAAGCACACTTCAGCTGAAGGACATGCTGTTGATTTATGGAGCTGAAAGTCCATACACCCTAAATTAGGTTTTAGAACTGCAGTGTAATTTTTATCATGTAACAAGGAAATTCATTTACAAAGACTACCCCACAGCTTTGAAAGTCACTGTAAAGATTAAATTCTGTTTGACAGAAGGTGGGAGATTTAATTCTGATTTTTTTTTTTTTAAATCAGATTATCAATCACCTCAAACACATTGTTGGAAATGCTACTTTTTCATGGGTTTCACAAAGTATTTATTAGACATCCATGTATCTGTCAGTATTTCTTACATTGTTGTAATTATCCCAATGAAAAAGAACAAAAAAACACAATAAACTTCTTCTAGATGGACAATTTTATATCAGTGAGAAAGCAATCAAGAAATACCTGCTACAAGCAAGTGTGCAGAAGAGGCTGGAATGCAGTAAAAGGGATTCTGAGAGTGAAAGGGTCACCTACCTCCCCTGTTACCTCATAATTTTAATACTGAAGTGGCTCACAATGTGGAAAGGGAGGGCTAAGGAGAGGGCGGTTGCAGGCATAGGAAAAAGGCAAAGAAAACCTTAGACTTTTACTAGGCGAAAATAGCTTATCAGTCTGAATGCATTTCAAGACTAGGTTTCTGCTTCTAAGTTCCCCTTATAACCAGTAGAGAACTCATCAATGCAGACAAAGGAGTGTAAACAGCCATTTAGCTGAGTGGATAGGTGTCTTTTGTAGGGTGACTTTAATCAGTCTCTACCCTTCATTGTCTGTGCTCATTAGGGACTGAGTTCAGTTGGTCATATACTATTTGAGATACCCTAGAATATCCAGTCTTTCACATCTAACACCAGCCCTTAATATACAAGTGCCTGTTTCCACATTTGTCTCATAAAATTCAGATGCAAATACTAGTAGAAAGATATCTGAACTTCTGTGTTGGATTGTGCTGCACTGGAGAAGGTGACACAGAGAGGATATTTCCTCTGAAGCATCCTAAAAGGAATAGATAACATAGATTCTTTAGGGTAGGAAGAAGACAAAATATGAGGTGATCCAGGCTCTACTATTCTTTCTTTGACTTTAGGAGGAAAATATTCTGCAGAGACAGGAAATAACTATAAAATTGCAAGAAATCCCCTCAAGGAGACACTGAAAGTATAGGTTCAGATGAAGGCCTGAATGTACAGCACAACAAATTTCTATGCAACACACATTTTTCAGTGAATTTGTTTTGGCTGTACGTGCAGTGCTTGTTTGTCCTGCAGATATTTGGGGAAAGGAATTGCACTAGCTTATTGTTTGTAGAAAACAAATTTTAAAGTTCCATTAGTATTCAGAAGAAACAAATAATACATTCAAACATGTAATTATAAACTACTCGTTTTCCTTCATAAAGCCCTTAATTATAAATCTGTCCTATCTCCTACCTTTTATTTGCCAATGAGTCATCAAGTTGAATGTGCCAGGAAATGTCAGCTTGCATCACCCATCAAGCCAATTTTCCTTCAAATATCTGTGTGCTTTCTTCCATGATACAGCTGATATATTGGAGCAACTCCTTCTGAGACTCTGCTGTGTCACTGCATTAATCACCTTCAGCTGTCAGGCTAAAAGTCCTCTCTTGTATAAGGTCTATGAACAGGGTAAGTAACTGGTATGTTGTGACCACACTTGTGTGAATCAAATTAATGTATCATTTTTACCTCTTATTTCCCTTATTTCCTCAAATCTTAGGTTCATATTGCAAACTCCTGATGGCTGGGAACCTCCTGAATTGATTTCATGATAATGAATATTTGTAAAGAATCCACTATGTCACAGGATGTCATCACTGTCCAACAACAAATTACTAAATCAGTTCTGAAGTCTTGAACAGAGCAACATTCACCTGTTTAGCTCAATGGAAAACAAATGTTATTAGAATTTGTTTAAAACAAGCACAAATGCAGAGGAAGCAGTGAGAGCATTCCTGAAATTATTACACAAGGTTCTCATTCTTCCTCATTGTTCATCTGAGGGATCTGCAAAGGAAAGTTCACCCTAATTTTATGGTATGTTAAAATTCTATTAGTTTGGGGGTTTTTTTTAGCAAAAAAAAAAAGAATGTTCATTGTTGGGATGAGATGTTGCCATTCCGTTTGCAGATTTAACTAAAGGTGAATCAAGGCAAAATTAATACCAAAAAGTCTGGGACATGTGCTGAGTATACTAGGTCATAATATGAATACACATCAATAAAGGAATTCTATTATTAAGAAAGGCAAATAGATATACAACCTGACCTTAGAGTCAACAACCAATTCCAATACAGTCACATCAGAAAAGCATCATCACTGTAGTCCAGTATTGTTCGCAAAATTGCAATAAATCCAAAAAATAAGTCGGACATTTTGGAACTGAAGAAGAAGAAGAAGAAAGACTTGTAGGTCTGAAACTGTGTTAGTTAAGCACAAAGAAATGCCTTTCTTGTAAAGGAGGACAACATAATCTGTATTTTCCTTAAAATAACAGACCTAAAATGATGCAAGGAAGAGTATAACCAGCATACAGATTGATGAGGCATTAGTGAGGTCCTGTGTTATGGGGTGTCTTGTTCTGCAAGGAGGAAACTGATGAATACATTACTTTGGAGAAAATAAAGCAGATCGATTTTCTGCTGTGACCCACACTGTTAGGTAGAAGGATATCTGTGATTTTAGATGACATGTAAAAACTCTCAGGAACTCCAGTTAAGCACTCTGGAGATCTGGAAAGTGCAATCAGTCAAATAGTTAAATTTCTGGTTTTCTTTTTCGCATAGCAGTCCTTTCACTTCATAGACTTATTTACATAATGTAGGATAGTCAATGAGATTTGGAAATACAGTTCAAATCACAGAAGTCCGGATTGTTGATTTATGGAGCATAAGGGACATAAATCCCAAGCAGAATTTTTTTTCCCCTCTCATTTTAACAGCAGAACCAGAAATTTCAATTACTGTAGTACTATCCTGTGGCTTTGAAAGTCACTACAAAGATGAAATCCCGTTCAACAGAAGTTAGGGAGGGAATTTAATTTGAATTTGGGAGAAAAATCAGATTACTAATCATCTTGAAAAAAAAATATAAAAAGAGTCGAACACATAGAGGCAAAGTGTACAAGAAACTACAATAAAGTTAGTACTTTCCATGTGTTTATTATAGGAAATTACATTTTTCTTCAATATTCTTGCCAGAATTTTTACTTTTTTTTTCTTTCAATTTCTTCTTTATTTGAGATCTGCATGACATAATTTTCAAAACAATGTGTAGCAAGTACCCAGTAAAAACTCTTATATTAGCTTTCGATACAATAATTTTGAATATTCACCACAGAAACACTTGAAATTTTAATGGGAGAGGGTGGGAATCTCATGGTCAGCAAAATAGTGTAGCTCATTTTTAGGAATGGTTATTTGCTGAGAACCAGCTTTGTATAATACTACAAAAAACTGCCTGCATACTGCCAACATTATTATAAGAGATTCTGTATTTGTTATTCCTATCTTCAATAGTAGGATGGTTTAAGAATACTGCAAAGTATAAATTAACTGAATGTGTAACATTAATGAAGTCTAAGGGAGATTCTGTAATACTGATCTGAGTTAAAAGCAATCCTTAACTTCCTCTACTTAGATTTTCTAAGGGTTAACCCGGTTTGTTAAGACAACATGGTTTCTGTAATTAGTCTGTATATGTGATCACGAACAGCTGTCCATCTTGTCTATCCCTATCTGGACTCCAGAAAATTTTTTAATCCATTAGTGAAGATCAACCACATTTAAAAGAAAGTACATATTTCAAAGAGACTTTGCTCTTGTAAGTTGCCAGCTGGGTACAGGAGAAAGAAACCAGTTGTAAACCCACTAAGAGAAAGAATGTTGCACAAGTTCCAGTTAGCTGACACCACTCAATCCATAGCAGAGCAGCATATCATAATTAAAGTTCTAATTAACAGACAGATCTCAGTTTGCAATTGCCTTTTGTTAGATACCAGAGAGTCATAATTAAGGTACAACTTTGAAAGAGTCAAAACATTGTTGGCTCCACAGTATAAAGATTTCATAGATAGTTGGGTTTGGAGTGTCTCATCTGCTCCTTCTTTTCATCCTGTGGTTAATAATGCCTTCTTTCTTTTCTCCTTACTCCATCTGCTTGTGAGGCATTGGTAAGGTCCAAAATCAACCCAGGACCTTTTCTTGTGAAGCGATCATCACTTATACTACAGATTGTCATACTGTCCATCCTTCTGCTTTCAGTCACATAACCAGAGAATCACAGCATGTTAGTGGTTGGAGAGGACCTCAAAAGATCATCTAGTCCAACCCCCCTGCCAGAGCAGGATCACCTAGAGCAGGTCACACAGAAACACATCCAGGTGGGTTTTGAACATCTCCAGAGAAGGAGACTCCACAATGTCCCTGGACAGCCTGTTCTACTGCTCTGTCACCCTCACTGTGAAAAACATTCCTCCTTACGTTTACATGGAACCTCCTATGTTCCATCTTGCACCTGTTGCCCCTTGTGCTATCACTGGACATCGTTGAGAAGAGCCTGGCTCCATCCTCCTGATACTCACCCTTTACATATTTATAAACATTGATGAGGTCACCCCTCAGTCTCCTCTTATCCAAG
This sequence comes from Chloroceryle amazona, assembly GCA_027560015.1. Taxonomy (NCBI): domain Eukaryota; kingdom Metazoa; phylum Chordata; class Aves; order Coraciiformes; family Cerylidae; genus Chloroceryle; species Chloroceryle amazona. The sequence continues at coordinate 52,281 of JANHFX010006492.1, forward strand.
CTAAAGAGACCTAGCTCCATCAGCCTTTCCTCATAAGGGAGATATTCAATCTTTGTGGCTCTGCACTGGACTCTTACAAACAGTTCCCTGTCCTTATTGAACTGAAGGGCCTGGAATTGGACATGATATTCCAGATGTGTCCTCAGCAGGGCAGAGTAGAAGGGGAGGAGGACCTCTCTTGACCTACTAACCACACCCCTTCTACTACATCCCAGGATGCCATTGGCTTTTCTAGCCACAAAGACACATTGCTGGCTCATGGTCATCCTGCTGGCCACAAGGACCCCCAGGTCCCTTGGCCCTATGTTGTGTTCCAAAAAGTTAGTCCCCAACCTATACTGATACCTGGGGTTGTTCTTTCCCGGGTGCCAGACTCAGAACCCTCAGCTGCCACTGAACTCTCAGCCTGTCTAGGTCTCTCTGGATGGAGCACAGCCTGCTGGTGTGTCAGTCACTCCTCCCAGTTTTGTGTCATCACCAAGCTTGCTGAGAGTGCACTCTGTTCCCTCATCCAGGCCATTGATGAATATACCGAATAGTACTGGTTCCAGTACCAACCCTTGAGGGACTCCACCAGATTCAGGCTTCCAAGTAGACTCTGTCCCATTGACCACAACTCTCAGCCCTCTATCTTTCAACCAGTTCACAATCCACCTCACTATGCAATCATCCAGACCACACTTCCTCAATTTATCTGCAAGGCTGCTGTGGGAGACAGTGTCAAATGTTTTACTGAAACCCAGATAAATCACATCCACTGCTCTACCATCATCTATCCACTTGGTTGTGTCCTCACAGAAGGCTATCAGGTTGGTCAAATATGACTTTACCCCTTGGTAAAACCATGCTGACTGCTCCTAATGACCCTCTTATGCTTGATATGCTTAGAGACAGCACTGAGGATAAGTTGTTCCATCACCTTTCCAGGGGTGGAGGTGAGGCTGACTGGTCTATAGTTGCCTGGGTCCTCCTTTTTACTGTCTGAAGACTGGAGTGCTGTTTGCTTGCCTCCAGTCCTCAGGCACCTCTCCTGTTCCCCACAACTTACCAAGGATGATCGGGATTGTCTTAGCAATGACCTCCACCAGCTCACTCAGCCCCCACAGGTACATCCCATCAGGACTCATGGATTTATGGATGTCCAGATTGCTTAATTGGTCCCTAACCCAGTCATCATCAACCAAGGCAAACTCGATGTTATTGTTGTTGGAGGAAAGGTTAGCAAATTCCCACATAATTCATGCTAAGAGTCTGCAGTATCTCCAGTAGTAATGTATGAGGAGAATTTTTTGAGCTTGGTTGAACTCAGAGAGTGAATAGCATCTTGAATACAGGAAATATCATAGAAGAGGGGTTATTTTTTATGTCTTATCATAGCAATAGAGGGCTCTTTTTATGAACCAAGGACACATTAGACAGGAACAGCTTCAAAAAAAACCAATCACTGGCTTTCAAAGGCACTCAGTAAGGTAGTGGTAATCAAGTCGATGTTAAACCTTGTACTAGATAATAGTGTATCTCACTCCATATCACAAGGAGTAAAAACGTGTAGACATCCAAAATCAATCAACAAGAATATGAGAGTTTAATAGTTCTTAGATGTCCTTAATGCCCTAATATTATATAAACTAAATTAACATATCAAAACTTAAGACTAATTTAGAATATATAACAGAATCATAGAAGGTTGGGTTGGAAGGGAACTTTAAAGGTCATCTAATTGAACCCCTCTACAGAGAGCAGGGACATCTTCAACTAGATCTAGATCTGGTTACTCAGAGCCCTGTCCAACCTGACCTTGAATGTTTCCTGTGAAAAGTCATCTGTCACCTCTCTGGACAACCTGTTTCAATGTTCCACCACCCTCATTGTAAAAATTTCTTCCTTATAGCCAGTCTATGTCTAAATCTCTTTTAGTTACAACCATTTCCCCTCGTCAAATCACAATAGGTCCTACTAAAAATTTTGTCCCCATCTTTATAATAGTCCCCCTTTTAAATATTGAAAAGCTGCAATAAGGTCTCCTTGGATATAGGCTGCATTTTTTTCCTCTGAAATATAGGGTTAGAATACTCCGGTTTTGATTGGCTAATGCTCACTTGCCATACTTTCCAAGACACATAAGAAATAGAAAAGTAATACAAAGGAAATGAGTATTTTTCATGTCAATAGTGTGCTTTCATAAATATGACTTGCACTGAAGAACACTGTTAAATATGCTATTTTTCACCTAAGTGACTAAGAAGAATATCTGAGTTAACAGCATGACCTTCAGCAAATCATTTAATACATTTAATAAGTGTATTTTTCATCATAGAAATAATACATTTTTGTTTAAAAGATGTTGGCCAGTTATCCTCCAAGCCCTTGGGAAAAAGGGTTGGATTTGACACAGTACTGTTACAGTTCTCCCTGTAATGGAGGTTTTGAATGAAGCTCATAGAAGATACTGTAACATTCATACTAATAATGATTATTACCAATCACTAAATGTCAGCATTAGTTAAAGGGATGGTAAAATATGTCAAGCTGTCACCTGAAATCTCTGCTTTGGCTACTCTCTTAGTATATGAAATAGTCAGTTTGCGTTCAAATGTCAAAAATCACAAGGTTAAGTAAAACTGGAAATCTGAATTGCATGTCATAATTGCAATTTAAAAATAAGAAGTTCTTAATATTTTCTCATGCATTTTTCCTTTGTATATTTCTGGTTTATTATACATTTTGGTGTCTTTCTATTTCACAGCAAGTTAACCTTTCTTGTGGTTTCTCTGATTTTTATTCAGCATGCCTCACCATGCTGCAGGGTGTCTGACACTTCTTCCCATGTGTACACATAAACTGTAGGCAGCAGAATATAAACTTCAGGTAACTAAAATAAGAAAGTTTTATATTTTTATTCTTTTGGTTCAAATTAGTTAATAAAGTGTGCAATGTGCAGGGTATAAATAATGGCAGACTTAGAAGCCCTTAATCTCTAATTACGCTAAGTGAAGTTGTATATAAATAAAACGTAACAGAATGTTGACATAATTTGTTGTAGACGTTAATTGCTGTCTCAACTGGATGTTCAATGCTGCAATTTCTGAGGGGTTAATTAATTAAAGCAAGCTAGATCATACTGCTCAATGAATTTAGATTACTCAATGTGCGATTTGATCACATGTGGTAATGTCATTGTAAGTCCTCTACTGGAACCGAGAAATAATCTTCAGCCGAAGTAATTAATTTCTCACAACTTGCAAAGTACAAACCAATTACAAAATGGATCTAATAGTCACGGTTGGATATGAACTTTTGCCAGGAGCTCCAGGAACAGTGGCAGTTAGAATTGTAAGACTTCAAAGTGCTACATAAAATTTTTCAGCATTCCCATCCAATACCTACCATTAACTTGAAGTGCAGAAGTGCTGCAAAGTCTTGCAATGCTTCTTTTTTTGTTGTTGTTGAGTTTTAGTTTTGGGTTAGGATTTTTTGTATGTTTGTTTTTATTTTATGACAGGAAATTTCTAGTCTGGCTGTTGAATTTAACTTCAATGTATTCACTTTTTTTCTGGCTATGGCAGTGTCCAGAAAGGACGCATTTTTATGTTGCAGTTTGCAGACCACCCTGATACTTTCCTTTTACTGTCTAGTTGCTCATTTTCGATCTCTGAGACTATCTCCCTGAACAACACATCTCAGCATGATTGCCGAATATTTTGACAGGATTTCACTGCTAAAGGCTAAGGACCTGAAATTGCAGTCTGGAAAACTGAAGTATGTATTAGAAGTCATAGCTCAGGATTGAAACATTTTAAAACACACTTGGCAAAGTTAAATTCCTAAAGCTATATTTAAGCCCATACACAGAAATTTCTTGATTTCTTCAGAAAAGTGAACATCTAAAAATACTTTTAAAAGTTAATTTACAAAAATCTCAGAGGGTCTTTTATTTTTTAAATTAGATTCCTTACTACACATTTCTTTCTAGTTCTGCTTTTTCATATCATTTATCTATAAAATAATGGTCCTTCAAGTGGCGCTATTAGTTTCACCTATAGAAAAAAAAAGAAATAAAAGTGTGACCTATTTTCATGTGTTCCATTTGTTATGTTTCAGAATTCATAAATAAAATTAATATTAATCTAAACCAAGACTTTCAAACAGTTGGTTAATTCAACCAAAATACACTCAGAGTTTCATAATTTCTCAGCACACTTAACGCTGTTTAAAGTTTGAACATTTGAGAGGGTTCTTTATATAGTTTAATAAAATTGAAAAAATATTTTGAGGATTGATTTTTGTTATCATTTTTCATATCCACGGGTTGGACAGGTAAATAGACATCTGCCTTTAATAGCCAGCAAAGTGACTGAAAATTCTCTAATTCTGTTTGGAAGTCTGAAAGTTGGATGTATGTTCAGTCTCCTTGAAGTGACATTGATGATCTTAGACTATTGAAGACAAATAAAACCCTTTGGAGTTAAACTTTTCCATGAAATAAAAAATCCACTTTGCAAGCACATACCCTTCACTGTACCTAGTTGAGCAGTACTGAATCAAAATTAATTGTCTTTGAAATGCATACTCTCTACATCTTGAAGGCTAATCATTCTCTCTAGAAGAAATGTCTGCTTTATAATGAATAAACTCAAGACAGAATGAAAGAGTCTTTCTTTTTCACATTATATGATTATAATTTGGTAGTCTAACATTAATCTGAGAAGAGATAGAATTCTTAGCCAAATAACAGAGAATTAGCTTTGAGTCACTTACTAACTTGCTACATCACCTCAATAAAGTTGGAGAAATATATTATATCCCAACTCTATTTAAAACATCACAATGTTAAGAAGAGTTACTTACAAACTTTATGTTTCCATCAGATCTTTCTTTTTAAAAGAACAGAAGAGCCTTTATGAGAAAAGACGCCCATCCACAAGAAAACTTTGGAATAGTGTGGATAACCGCAATCTAGTCTCGTCAGTTTATGTCCATGTTCTTCTGAAGCAATAGAGATGCATGTGCTTGAGTTAGCTTTCCAGGCACTCAACTCCTACAAAAAAAAGATAAACACCACCACCCACATGCAGCAATGTGAACAGGAACCCAAAACTGAGACAGGTCCCTATTTTTGTCCCAGTGTTTTAGTGGAAGAGATTGTCATCTAATTTAATAGACAGACTCTCCCTTTGAGCTTACATTTCTTGTATGAACAATATGGAACTCATACTATTAAATAGCAGACTGCAGGTCTTGTGAGGTTTGCTGGCAGTGTGTATTACTAATCTGTGACACTTGTTTAAATACAATAATCTTTGCTATTGTCTATTCACAAGTTTTATCTGGATAGCACAAGAGACTCAGAAGCAGCGAACAGTTTGCAAAGTCATGATCCAAAACCTCCTGGTCCTGGTAGAAATCTGAACAGCAGGTCAAAAGATCTCTACTGAAGCAAAACCAAAAGCAGTGGAGCTCTGCTCCAGCACATCCTGGGACTGCCAGGGCCTTGCTCCTGCAAAAGCCCCGCAGCTTGGCCAGCCAAAGGCATATAGCAACTTTCCTTTATGAATGACAGTGACAGCCTGATGCCAACTTCTAGCTATCACATAGTTGTCCAGGAAACAATGTTTGGTTAATCCATCACACGTTTTCAGCAAGCCTGAAGTTTTGATGTTCTCTGGTTTATGGCACGCCACTCACAAACAGTAGGGCTGTTGTCCATGGTGGGAATATTACACTTCTGTGCATGCAAAGGGAGGTTGCTTGAACCTGGGAGTAGATGAGTCAGATGACAAAGAGGCTAAACAGAACTTCATATTGGCTTACGCTGATGTGAAAATGGTACTAGCAAACAGTACTAGTATTACTTTTGCTAATTCTTGCTAATGGAGAGTTCCTTTAAATAACTGATGAAAGCAAGGCTACTGAATAAGCGCAACAGGGACCAACTGCTGCTTTTAGTGCTTGAGAGTCTGGGCTGAGGAATCCTGTATGTTCATGCAGACACACGCGCACACACACACAAGAATCCACCACTGAAGACCTCGCTGACAACCTGCACATGAACAGTACAAGATCTTGGGTACATCTGTATGGTTAGATCTAATGTCTGCACATTGCTGGCATAACAGCACATAGAAAAAAGCTCAAGCTGACACACACTGAGAAGCCATATACTGTCCTGCTATTCATAGCTGAAGTATGATAGTGTTCAACAAAATAATAGTATTATGTATCTTCAGCCTGTGAGGTTCTGCAGGAAAAGCCTATCATGAGTGCAGCATAATGTATATGGTAACTCAGGAGGAGATATATTACAGGAAGATAACACTACACTAATAACTAATGGGTTTTCCATTATGATAATGCAACAACTTCAGCAGAAGAATAATTAGAGATAGATAAGCATAAGGAAGTCTGTAGAGCAAATAAATTGATGTTTTAAACAAATATTTCACTGTGCATGTCATAGTTTCATTCAGAAGCCAATAGACAAAGAAATAATCAGTTTTTTGAAGTGTAACATTTAGAACACATTGGATATTCATATAACAAGGCACGTAAGAAACCCCCAGCTTTGTTAAAATAGGGGTTTTCCTCACTATGTCCACTTAGTCAATTATTTTTTTAAAAACAGTTCTTTTGTGAACATATTCTCCTTTAAAAACTCAATAGATGAAGTATTAAATCTTAATTTGCCGACTTTACTGTGTTTTGGGTTGTTTGTTATGTTTCAATATTGTAATTACTGGTCCATATATTACTTGAAGGTTTATTTTATTGAATGCTTGCTTTTCTCTTTGTTTACGGTTCAGACATTAATTTGAAAAAAACATTAAACAAAATTCTATCACTTTTATATAGTCCGTGTAGGTAGATGGTAGGCTGGCAAGAACTTGATAATTCCCGAAGAGGATGCCTCTATGATATCTTTAAGTAGAACACATTTTTTCCAAAAGGGACAGATTCTGTTTTGTTAATTATGTTAAATAGGTCTTTACTCAGTGAGTCATCCTAGTTAATCAAAGGCATTATGCTCACACAATAGTGTAAATCAGTGTGACTAACTGGATCACAACATGGTCTAAACTTGGCAGCATGTCTAGTGAAAAACAAAGATAACTATATGGTTATTCTCATAAATGCTAGATTGTTCTAACAAGTCTTATGTCATGACAGCTTCTAATTGTGTTACTCAGAAAACTTGTTTTGATTAGCAGCTTAAAGCAGTAATAATTATCATACTTATTTGTGTGCTATCTGCTATGCAAAAACATTTTGGAGATTCTTATGATGACTTTGACTTTCATAGAATCATAGAATCATTCAGTTTAGAAAAGCCCCTTGGGATCATTGAGTCCAACCACTAACCCTCCTCTACAAAGTTCACCCCTCAACCATGTCCCCCAACACCACATCTAAACAACCCTTAAACAGATCCGGGGATGGTGACTCAACCCCTTCCCTGGGCAGCCTGTTCCAGTGTCTGACTACTCTTTCTGTGAAAATTTTTTCCCTAATGTCCAGTCTAAACCTGCCCTGTTGCAGCTTGACTTTGCAGTTGTTATTCTCTGAAACAGTTATTTCATCTAAAAGTACTAATAGTCATTGTCCTTTTTCATTCCATAATACTATTCAGCTTTGGGAGAATGATATTTGTAGATATGCTGGAGATTCTAGCAGACACTTCCTTTTCAGACACAGCTTCAGTTAAAGAAGAGATTGTCCATTTAAGTGTGTCGACTCACAGAATGGAAAAAGGCACTTGAAAGATATAAATATGTATATCAAATGAACAGTGCACCAAATTAATCTATCAATTCATAGCCTTGCGGATTATAGCTTTCAGAGAGCTGAGGCTGTAATCAGACACACACTGCTCCACTGCAGTTCAGGCAATTTAAGAGGCTAACATTCCCTTTCCACCTACAAGGGTTTAACATTGACTCTTTGACAGAGGTTACCCTCCCTTCAGCTATTCTGGAATAACTGTCCATGTAATTATGCCATAAATCCAGTCTCATCAAAAAAAAAGGTGGGTTAGGAAACCCTATTATTGTAAATGTGTAATTTAGCTGTGATTACTCTGACAGAACTATGTTAGGCACTATTTGTACGGTTTTGTTGGCAGATCTGAGGCCTGGGTAATCATGGGCAGGCAACAGGCAATCGTTTGCTGCAGCTCAAACATAACCAGAACTGATTTCCTGATGATGGCTTTACTTCTTTTGTTTTCTCATTTTAAAACTTCAGGTAGAGTACTTACTTCAGAAGGTTGTTGTTAAGTTTAACTAGTGTCAACAAATTGATTTGAGAATTTTAAATGAAGTTGTAAAAAGTTACAGGTAAGACATTAATGTCAAATACCTGTAGGTCAGACTATTGATAGCTTGCTCATGCAGAATCATAGAACCATTCAGGTTGGAAAGACCTTTGGGATCATCAGTTCCACTTTAATTTTGAAATAGCTGACCAATATCAGACAGTAGATATCTGTGAGGAAAGTAAATGTTTCATGAAAAGAGATAGCCAGGTAAAGGAGAGAAATCCTATACATACATGACTAACAGTCTTCTGAGTTCACCAAGACTGAGAAGTTATCATGACCCTACCAAACTTACAGAACTAATTAGAAAAGCAACAGCTTGCAATTCATCCTCAGGAGATGAACTGAGAAGTACCCACATTATTTGGCAGGTATTCCACACTGCAACAGTGAGTTACAAATGTTCCAGCTCTAGGAAAATATTCGGTTGAGTGTGCAGGGAAGCATATCCCACTACACTGTTTCTCCTTTTAATTTTGATACCAGAAACAAATCACCATGTTGGGCGTGAGATCAGAAAGTACTTCCATAGTGGCACCTACAGATTAAAACTCTTTCTTCCTAGGACATATTTTTGGTGTTCTGCTGTGCCATGTAGTACATCACTATTGTGCTCTACCTTACAGACGTGTCCTACATCACTCTTCTCTGCTTTACAAAATCACTGAAGTGTTTACTGAAGAAGAGCTACTGGGGATAATATCTCTTCTTCACTTACGTAGTGGGGCTTATGTAGACATGTTCAGCTATGTCTGTAGCAGTCTTCTCATGCAGGCCTCTATACCAGGCTTCAGTAACTTCTGCAGACTAAAAGTAGCAGATGAATCAGATGAGCAGCAACCTGAAATTTATCTGCAAGTGCTGTAGCAGCCAGTGGCATTGCTGAAAGGCAAGCCAAGGCATGGGGAGAGCCAGCTGGAGAGCTAGTCAGCTAATCTTTCTTCCAGAAAATTGTCCTATGACTCTTTTCTAATTTCTTTCTTTGTTTTAGGTTGTTGTTTTTTTTTTGTTCTGCTTTTATTGTTGTTGTTTGTTTTGTTTTGTTATCATTATTATTATTAATTTTGTTTGACTTTGGGATCGTGCTATTTTTTGTGGGGTTGTTTGGGGGTGTTTGGTTTGTTATTCTTGGTTTGTCTTTTTTTATTTTTTATTTTTTACTTATTTATTATTTTCTGTTTGTTTTATTTGTTTGTTAGGTGTTTTTTTGTTGGGTTGATTCTGTGTCTGTGTTTGCTGTTTTTTTGCTTCTTGGGAGGGTCTTTGTATGTGCTGGTTTTATGTCATTGTGACATTCTGCTGTATGAAGGAAATAGAAGAAGATACAAGCAATAGCAGAACTATGTTTACATTTTATCTCAAAGTACTAATTTAGGAGACTGGGGAGAGGAAAATAAGTATTTTTTGTTTAAAGTTTTTTTTTTCTAATTTCACTTTTCTAATTTGCAGAATTCATTAATGAAAAAAAATGTATTTGATGTATTTGCTTCCCTAGCAAACAATTTTTTTGTTTCATTAAAATATGTGGTTGGTTTTGGTTTTGTTTTTTTCAGGAAACAATTGTAATGTGTTGCCAAACAATTGTGACATATTCTATTAGGTAGATGTCCAAAAGAGAAATTAATCTTACCTAATCTGCTTACCTATCTTTTCCTTTCAAACACAATGCTGAATTGTGTTTATACATCTTGATAGCATAAAGTATTAATACAGACTATTTCTATAAAGAAGTCATGAAAAACTGTGTGGGATTTCTTTGGCAACATTGCTTAGTCCGAATGTGGCTACTATGATGAAAAGAGTGGTAACTGTGGAAAATTGCAGGAACACTGACAAATGAAACTTGTCACAGTGCCCAGGAATTAGCACTTGTTAACAGTGAAAGAACATGATGTCTATCACTGCATTCAACAACAAGGCTTACAAATGAATAGATTAATCATTGCTCATTTTAAAGGATTATTAAGGGTTTAATGAAATTTTTGGAACAGTGGGACACCCAGACTAGCAGAGCCAATGATATTTCACACCCTGTATTGAAGGAACTATTATAAATGGCATTTAAAAGATTATTTGGTCATAGATCATTGTTGGCACAGTTGTTTTGGCTTTTCTAATTGAAGAACATATCACACAGCTTCTTGCTTTGGATTACTTTGTCTCAGGGCTATAGCTAGGAAGCAGAGCTGACTTCTGGACATTAAATACATGAAATCTGCCTGAGGAACAAAAGGTACAAGCACTGGCTTAGTGGTCTGGAGTGAAACAAAGGCTCACACATTTTCAGCTGGATGCTACAGCTGCCTGTGTTGCATCTGAGGAGGTTCTAGACCTGCCCTGCTCTGGACCTCACCTCACTCTGGGCCCAAAGGAGAGCCCAGCATCACAGTTTTCTTCCCCAACAGCCGATGTATTAAAGTGCAGTTTACCTTACATAGTCTGTAGGTTGACAATGGACTAAGTCTGTAGCTTAAAAATGGAGGAAGACAGAAGTGTTTGAAATCCTCTGACCGTCTAGGATTTGGAGCTCTAAACAAAGTTATGAAAAGACACCTTATCCCTTGGAATTTGGTGTTCAAAACCCATGCCAGAAGAGATATACAGCTTCTTTACTAAAACAGAGCAGACCTGCATATTTCTTAAATAATGACAGTGGAGAAGTTATGTTCCTTTCTATATCACAGACATCTAGGAGATTAAATTGGCCAAAGATGTTTAGTTCGCATCTCACACCTGTTAGGAGCCAACATCACTGCTAATCTTCACTGGGTGGGGTGCTCTCTTCCCTTCCTGTTGAATCTGGTGATAAAAACTTACAAGCAAAAGACGAAAGAGGAAGAGCAGGCATCACTCTCACATATCAGTATGTTCAGTCATATGTCTGGGAGTGGAGAAAGAAGGAAAGGAGATGGTTCTGCTGCCACCTCCACTGTTTTAAATAGAGGCTATCTAATACAAAGGTAAGGCTTCTTGTTCTGAGAATTGCCAAGAGATAGTTTCAGAATAAGACTTTTTTTCAATAATATTTCTGTTTTCTGAATATTATATATATAGATGGATTAATATATATTCCTTTCCAACAGCTGTCTTTTTTTTTTTTTCCCTGAAGGGCATTTTTCATCAGCTTCCAGAGGAGTAACTAGAGTTCTCTGATATCTTCACCATGGAACAAACTAATGTGTATTCTTTCACTGCAGTGGACAGCTTTACTCATCTGGAAACCATCCGTCTCCTTGTGTATCTGTTACACTGAGTATCTCTACATCTGGTAGAGGAGATGGAAAGGATAACTATGGAAAGGGCAGTTAGTTTAAAAACTGCAGAACTACCCAAATTCAAGTCATCTGTGTTACTGACATTGTCCTGAAGATAAATTTACTTTGTTTCCATTAAGACTGTTTTGTTTTAAATGTATACAGCCTGGTGTATGTAAATAGTAACATGCTAAAATGATTAGTAAAATCCCAATTTCATATATAGAGCATAGGAAGACAAAGAAGAATTCAGATAAGATAAAGATTGTCCATAGCCTCATTCTATTTCAAAGTTTTTCAGAAGCAGGGACCTGTGGAGATATTTCTCTGTGTACACACACTTCTTCATTCTTACACTAGCCTAATAAGGTCTTAGAACATCTTAATGAACTGTTTCTTTAACACTGAAGTAAAAGGAAAAGAAAATAACATTAATATTTCAGTACCTAAACAAGGCCAATATGACTTGTCAGGTTAAATTTGAAGAAGATAGGTCTTAAATAACCAGTGTAGGAGGCATTTAGGAACTAATTGTATAGGAGTTCTGTGTTGAATTGCATTTATCAGCTTGCTTGCCACAGACCTTTATTCCTTATAAGAACTATTCCCTGTATAGAGATGCTTACATCACACCTGCTGTGTGGAATTTATATTCCAAGCTGAATGTATGAAGCTGTATGAGTGTTTGTGTGTGCACGTGTGTGCATGCTGAAGTCCATAAAGAAAAATAAAAGCAAATATAATAATTCAGGATTCAAGATGGAAAAGAAAAGTGGAAAATCTATATAAAAGAGCATGAAAATTAGTGTTAACACTAAAAATATTGCAATAAATATTCTTTAGAATTTTTATCCCCATCTTAATTAGGAATTCAGAGCGAGTACTGAAAGACAGCAGAATGGTCTTATAAACTACAAAAGGTTACGCAGTAAAAGAAGGAACTGGAAAGATCTTCTTGCTCAGTAGATACTTTTTGTGGGCAGAATATTTGCAATTTATACACCTACATGGTGGCTGGACGTGTGTATACACCTTACTGCAAAAGACAAGTATAGGAGAAGTTCATGTTAATTAACATACAATTTCATACAAAATTACAAAATGTGATACTTAGCATTCATGTACAAATTGCAATAATACTTCCCCACATGGCTCATTACTATTTAGAACATGTTGCAGTCAGACATAACAACTGTGGGGAGGAGACAGAGTCACTGACAGGTACATGAAGAAAAATATTTTTGGCAGACTTTATCAAATCTGTGTTACAGCTTCACAGCAGCGGATGAGATCACAATGTGCTAATGTCTGTACCAACTGATGATTTGCCATCTCACTTTCCTCCCCCTAGCACCTGACCTACTTTACATCACTTTACCCTGTCAGGCTGTATAAAGCACCTGAAATAAATGTGTTGTTTGTAAACATCTCATTTATAAATGACAAAGAGTTAATATGGCTAAAGGATTATTTACATAATCTTTGTTTCTTATTAGTACAAAATGAGGACCTCAAAATAGAAAATTTAGATTGAAAGGAAAAAAAAGTAAATGAGAAATACTTTGGAAAATTATATGTGCCTTTTAGGATGCCAAGTGCAGCAGATGATATAAATGTGTAATTATAAACAAATATCTTCACAAAAAAGATGTGAAATGGTTAAAATATTACACACAGTACACATTCAGAGAAAAAAAAAATTAAAAACCAATCAAATGAAAAGTTATTAGCTACATTATGTTCTCTTTACTCCTTTACCCACAGTCCTCGTACCATTATTGCAGTTATCGCATATTACAAATTACAGACCAACTCTAATATTTGCTACCATAGAATTACTGCCTCGGGGAGTGCCAAGTTTTCTGCCATCAGTATTCAGGACACTGCCTTTGCGAGGACAACAAGAGCAGGTAATCAACAATGTAGAAAAACTGCAGAGAATTATACCATAAAACATGCTACTTCCAAGCTATTATAAAATCCAGGCCTGTACTTAAAAGTTTCAGGTTCCTAAGTGTGTGGCATTCACAGCACTGAGAGGCGCTCTCAGGGGTCCATTTACAGGTGCACATGGCAGGCACCCTTGAGCTCACTTTATGTACCAAAGCTGCATGACCAAGGAAGGGGACCACGGAGATGGAGATGATATGCCCTGCTGGAAATTTTAACTTCAGAGATGAATCAACACAGTCACTCTCCTTTTGAATTTGTTGAGGGAAATGATGGAGTGCAACCAACAGCTCTTGAAGTACTCTTTGCCGTAGGGCCAGTGAGGAAGTGAGGTGAGCTTTCAAGAGGCTGAAGTGACAGAGATTAGTCTTGTGACTAAGGGCCTTGGAAACCCAAGAGAGCAGCTGGCCCTGTGTAAGACTGGCTCTTCAGTGCTGTTCTTAAAGCAAATACATCCCATGTTTATTTGGACATACTAAATCTTGTGGAAGATGGATAAGACTTCCTAAAATACGTGCAGTATCAGGCCAACAGCTGTGTAGAAGATAAAGTCCACAGTCCTATGATGTGTCTATGGACTGTGGACTATGATGAAGTCCACAGTCCAAACATGAAAATGAATCCTAGTAGCAGGGAAGGGAAAGGAGAGAAAGGGAAGGGAAGCTTTGGTTATTAAACAGAAAACTGTGTTTTGACTTACCAGTAAAAAACCTGTGGAACTTTGGAGAAAAATGATATTTTTTCTCAAAGCATTTGCATATCAAAAATCATGATTTCATCCAGCAGGTTTAATTTCAGAGTGTATCTACAGAGTGATGCAGAGTCTAAATGTGATGTAGTCTGTTTTTCTATGAAGCAGCAGTCAAGGACTTCTTTTACAAGCCACACTCATCTTGCACACAGTGTGGGAGAGTGTGAGGAGTGAGGCAGTACACAGAGATGAGTAAATGGCATTTGAAACTGGTTCCAGAGCTAGGATTAGCCTGTGGTTTTGCCTTTTACTACTTTATATGTGGCAGATTTCATAAGAAATGTAAATAGTATATTTCAATACTTCAAATTAATAAACAACTATACTTTTGTGGTGAGTTCAGTCTAAACATTGCTGGAAGAGAGAGAGTGGGGTTTTGCTTTCCTCAGAAATTATGAGAATAATTTCTTTCTAGTTTTTTCTGCCATTGTCACATGCTACATTATTAAGAAATAGCTATTCTGGATAGTGGAGTGAAAAGAAGAAATACTCCCTCTCTGAAGGTAATGGTTGCTATTAAACCTAAAACCCCAGAGCAATGTGAAGGTCTGGGATGGTAATGTAATATAATCACTATATCTCTCCTAATGTTTAAGCAGTGATTTTCATGTCTTCAAACCAGCCCTGAATTTTTTCACTATCTGCCACATTACTATGGTTTGGACAACTACATGCCTTAATGACCAAGCCTCTGACTTATAATTTACGTGTCCTTACCTTCTGTGAGTGGGATTCAACTGCCTCAAGTAAGTACAGATGTCTGTGTGTGACTAAGTATTACACATATTTATCTTGCCAGTCTATTCCTCCCCCAATCACAAAGCTCACTCCATGTTCAAATCCATCTGTAGAATCGAGATGTAAAATTTTATGTACTGCTGGATAGACCAGGTGTACTGGACACCTAGCTATTGATGAAAAGTCTTCAGAAGGAATACAGTGATTTGAATTTCTGCCAGTGAGTCACACTTGGCAAAGTTGGCTATAACACTCACAGATGACTGTATCTTCATGACATTTCTGTTGTCCAACAGTGGTTTGATTAATTTCTCAGGCTTCATAAGGAACAATTCTTTTGCTGGAGCTTGGCCTCTGTTTCCTAAAATTTCACGGAACAATGACCAATTCACATCTGGTTAGGGTATAAATGCAAGTGAAAATCAAAATAGCTGTTTCATTCCCTACATATCCACTTATTTGGAATCAGTAGACTTAGATCCTTCTTTCACAAGGAACACAATTAGAATTCATTAACAAAACACTAGAAACGTAGGACACAAGAGTTTGGCTTCTGAAACCAATGGCAGTCTTGCCATTAATTCCAAGAGGCACAATTTTTATTGCTACTCTAGTGAATGTTGATTTCCTTCCAGAACATAGTAGTGCAATTCCATACCACTCTACAGGGTGGGGTATTGGGCAGAGGCCCACCTGTATGGCCCACTTGTTCCTACAGCTCTGAATAAATTGACAGGAGGAAAGACTGAACTGTCTTTGACTTGAAAATCATTATGCTTACTGGCAGGATATGATATTGTCCTGGTTTGGGTGAAAACAGAACTAATTCTGTTCAGTGATTTTACTCTTCAGTTCAGTACTTCTAACAGCACTTTCTGAAGTTAGCAGCATGTTTTCAAAGATGGTGACTGCTGCTGGCAGTGATAACAGCCCATGGTCAGAGTTACTACCAAGAATTGGTGTGCAGGCCAAGGCCACTGCTGGACGGTGTGTGCCACACAGGGGGGTGCAGAAAGGAAAAAAACCTGCACCTAGGAAGGAGTGGACAGGGCAGATGACCCCCAGCTGACCAACAAGGTATCCAGCCCATAGACGTCATATTTTTTGGTAGCAAGCAGAGGGATCCAGGAGGGTCTATTGGGCTTTTACCCGGGCTCTTCTCCCCTGTTC
>JANHFX010006493.1:0-10519 GCA_027560015.1 Chloroceryle amazona
GCCCCCTCCCCCCCCACATCATGCCAAGGCTGTGGGACCAGCTCTGTCCCTCCTCAGGTGTCAGCTCAGGGTCTCTCCTCTCCCAGGGCTGTGTGACTAAGGATTGTCCAGCGGATCCTATTTGTAACCTGGAGCCAGCTGGTGACTCTGAGTGGTGACTCTGCCCTGGCCTCAAACAATCCCCAGTGTTTTGTCTGAAAGACCTTATCTAGAACAAATCTTCCCAGCTGCTGGTTGCTCACAGTTGATGAAACAACCATGGAAGGGACCTGTCCTGAAATCCCCTGGAGGGCAAAAATATCTCTGTCCCAGTCACAAACGTTTCTTGCTGCCTCTCCCACGGAAGACCCTCCACCTGGATTCAGACTGTGCAGTCCCCAGGCAAGGTCCAGAGCCTTGGGCTGCTGCCCCCATCCAGCCACATCAGCAGGGAGCTCCTTGCCCATGTCTCCCAGCAAAGGGACGGCAAAGATCCGAGTGCCACAGACTCTGCCAAGGCAGCTCCACATACAGCAGCTTTTCTGCACACGCGGAACTGAGGAGGGTTGGGCCACAAGGATGAGAAGGGCCCTGGGAGAAAGCAATAGCTTGGGTGAACGTGGTGCCTGTGCATCAGCAAATATTACTAATACCCATGTAGTACAGGCATTCTTAAATAATGAGCTATTCCGGAGCTCTGGCTGCCCCGTGTGATCCTGACTGTGTCAGCTGATGGGAAAAAAATCTCTTTATGGAAGAAATGGCGTGTTCCTCAGAAAGGGCCACAACTGTGCACCTCACCCCTCTCCTCTGTGCTCAGCCAGCTCGGAGCCAATGGCACTGAAAGGATGGGGTGAGGACAGAGCGATGTCAAGGCCTGATGAGAGAATGGAGGACAGACCAATCTCAGCTTTGGCTCGAGATTATTTGGCTCACTGGAGATTTACCTCCCTGACCTTAACTAAGGAGTTGGGACCTAATCACAGCTGCCTGTTTTGCAGGGAGGTGTCCTCCCTTTCTCAACACATGCTGGGGTATCCAGCCACTTTACCCTCTGGGGACAGGAGGGTTGTCAAGACAGAGAGTCCAGTGAAGGGCCAGGATATGGGGGTGCCATGGGGACTGTGCTCATCCCTGGCTGTCCCTGGTTTCTGTTAAGGTCTAGAGGTGACAGTGTTTCCTTCTCTCAAAAGACAAAAGTATCACAAAGGTGGATTTACTCCACACTGTAAACCCCCTTGGTTTTATAACCCACTCAAAGCAGTGCTGGAAAACACAATGCTTCAGTACGTGTCATCTGGGCTTTGTGCCGCAGCTTGTCCTTACTTCTGCCTTTCTGAACTGTGCCAGTAGATTTTGAAACCTGCCAGTAAATAAAACACATAAAATCAGCTTCTTTTAATCTGTTCCACATATGCTACCCCTTCAGTTCTGCACAATACTTACCAGACATGGCAGAAAGAGGAACTGATTATTTTCATCTGTCCCCCACATATTTCCACTGAGTCTCCTTTACCTCTTCCCCTTTTCTGAGCCAATACCCCTGTGTGATCTTTTGTCATCCACACTCGCTCTTGCCATTTTCATCCACATCCGCTGAACTTTGCCATCTCAGCAGTGCCTTCTTCAAAACCTGGTGGTTAATGTAGATATGCCTCTGACCCCAGCAAAGAGCCCAAATTCAAGCTCTCCCTGCATCCCTGAGGTGCCTGCTGAGCCCGTAACAGATGGCCAGCCTCAAAAGCACTAAAGAGCAGGGCTTTGGAAACCCTGGGAACATGGGCCACATCTGCTGCTTCAGTGGCATTGAGGTGAGCACATCCATGCTGCAGGACCATGCTGCAGGTTCATGGTACACAGTAATTTCTTCTACCAAATACCATCTTTCCAGGGTATTTTGCCCTTGAGGGCAGAGCACCTCCCACCAACAGCAGTGGGCATGGCTGGACCCTGCCTTTGGCTGAAGCTTGGGGTGCACCTGTAATACAAACATAAGAGGACAGCAGGAACCTGCAGATAACTGACCGACTCCTTGCTCTGATGAAATCTTGCTCTGGGCCCTTTGGAGGTTTCCAGATTTCCTTGTGGTTTTTTGCTAGGATAGCAAAATATTATGATGAAGACCATCTCTGACTAGGTATGATAGAGCTTCCTCCAGAGGAGGTTTTTTATGCCATGCCCAGCATGGTCCAGGATAAGCGTGGCCAGAGGAAACTCAGCACTGTTCCCTGCCCACCTCTGGCAGCCTGGAGAAAGGCTGTGACAGCCCCACACTGCCACAGACCATGGTCCCACCTGGACCTGCCTCTGCTTTCCTCAGCTGCAGCGGCTGGAGACGTTCGCTGCTCTTTCCCCTTCACTGTTCATTCCCCTTTGATGCCCAGTCTCCTTCATGTGCAGAGCTGGCCCAGCCGCCCTGCTCTGGCAAATCCCAGCCTTGGGGCTGGGGCTGATGGTGCAATCTTGTGCTTTTTCTTTTGTGTCCTGCAAAGCTGCTCTAAAATACAGTCTTCAGGAGCGCCGGCTGCAAGCACCAGCACTTTCTCTCTGGACATTTAGAGGAGGAGGCAACACATGAAGCCAGAGACAGGGGAGACCTTGAAAGCTTCAGCCCACCCTGTCTCAGGACATGAATTTTGCACAATGGGGTGTTGTGATCATTTCCTGCAGAGGAATAGAAACTCTTCCCTTCCACCATCAGGGCCTGTGCTGCATCACTCCGGTCTTCCTCACTCCCAATGAGATGCTCATTCCCAATGAGGTGCCTTTGCTTTTGGAAAACAGGCGCTGGGCTCCACAGCCCATTTGTCAACACGGCCCAGCAGGTACCCTGTGGCTGCTCGTCCCAGCGCAGGGCTTTGGGCAGCCTAGATAAGCAGATGTGTTCTTCACCCCCACGATTAGCTAACTGTCCTATGGCTGCTGGTGGAGCGTTGGGTGTTGTAGGACATGAACTGCCTGCAAGAGAGATGTGAAACCCAGGAAACAGAAAAATGACTCTTAAAAAGGCTTTTGTGTCCTGCCAACAGCAGCTCTGGAGCCAGCTGGGCTTAGCACACAGCTCCTGTTCCCCAGCAAACCCAGCAAGGAAATAATGACTTGAGAAGGAAAACACATTCCTTCTCTCAGTTTGTCTTTGCTAAAACAAAGTGATAACCAAGTGTTGTTTAATCTGGGTCACCCACATTTCAGTTTGGGTGCTCCCAGGCAGCAAGGACACAGCTGGGAAAGCTGCTGGCAGAGCCAGCTGCCGCATCCTTCACCCGACAGCTTGGTGGGGAGGTGAAACTGTGAGGACATCGTGTCCCATCATGAGATAATGGAGGCTGCCAGGGAGTGGAATGTGGCACCCATGGAGCCCAGCCAGGCAGAGCGATAGCAGGATACTGCCATCATCCACACCCAGAAACACATCTGCAGGAAAACTGGACACCCCAACTCATGCACAGAACAGTTGCTGGGGACAATCTAACCCTGCTGTGGAAAATTTCTTCACCCAGGCAAAAATATTCTTTTCTATACATGTCAATCAAGACCAGCAGAGATGTGTGTGCAGGAGAAGAGCAGGAGGACACCACGTCCAATGACCCCCAGAAGAGAGGAGTTTTGGGGACTCCCAGCCAGCTGCCACCAAGCTGCCACCGGCACCAACACCAGCTCAATCTCATCTCTAGTTGTTGAGGGCTCCATAGGCCTGAGAAGCCCAGAGCAAAGGCTGGGACACATAGCACAGCATAGCACAGCATGGCACAGCATGGCACAGCAGCTGACCAGAGGCAACATCCTGGATGTGATGCTCCACCAGAGTGCAGGAGCTGAGGCTGGAGTATCCAAATGTGGGGCAGCCGTGCAGGAATACCTGAAAAATGCCAAAGGGATTGAATTTCGCTCTCTAACTGGCAGTGGGGTGCTCTGATGAGAGCTGAGCCAGGCAGTGAGAGAAAGGAGGGGAGGCTCCTGCCCTGGCACAGCTTGGAGCAGAAAGACAGTGATTTTCTTGGCCACCTCGCTGCACGGCAGCAGCAGCTCTGCAGAAAGGCAGTGGCTCCTGTCAGCCACCCAAGGTTTTATTTCTCTCTCTGCCTGCCAGCTCTGCAGGCTGAAGGAGAGCTGGCAGCACAGAGGAGCAGGTTTGTGGAGGGGGGCAGAGCCATGGCATTATCCCAGTCCGGTAACAAAGGGTGGATTTGGGACTGCCTGGCACATGGCCCCAAAGAAGCACCTATCCAGGCAGCAGAAAGCCTCTGCCCTCATCTTTCCTGGCAGAAACAAGCCCACATTTTCACCTTTTCCTCAGTGCCCTGTGGCCACCCATTCTCAACATCTGCCAGTGGCTTCATCCCCAAAAAGAGGTGGCTGCACAGCCAGAGTGAGGCACCCTGGGCTTTGACTTGCCCTGCCACATCCTGCCCCCAGTGCGCTCCTCATCCTCAGCACGCTCCTCATCCTCAGCACCTGCTGTTCCCTGGGCTGCCTGCAAGGCAGCTGGGTCGACAGCTCCCAGGACCAGCAGGGGAAGAGCGGCAGGTGAGTCCCACCTGCATCCTGGGCTGACTCCTGGGTCTCCTACATGGGATTGTGTCACTCTCACTGCAGGGAACAAACGCCACTTGCTCCCATGAGTGGTGGGCAGGAAATTCCTACAGTTTGGAGGCTGTGGTGCTGGACCAACCTGTGCTTTGGGTCTACACTGCTCTGGGTATCTCCACATAGGAGCACAGCCCCGCATGCAACTCCCTGCCAAGCATCCCTCCCTCTGCCTTTACTGGAGCTCACTTCTGCCAAGTCTGGCATCAAGGACAAAGTCTATAAACATAACCATGCATGGTGCTTTACATGCTGAGCTGCTGGTCACTGCTGATTGAAGAGCTGTCACCATCAGCTTCCAGCCCATGGGTGAGTAGCACTCTGCAGCCCCATCTCACCAAGCATCACCTCTCCAAAACTATCAATCCAGGATGTGTTAGCTGCTCCAGTCCCCCATTTGCAGACCAGCTGCCCCAAAAAACAGGCATGGTGTTGCAGCAGAGAGTTTTGCCATGCTGGCTCTCAGTATTTGTCTTCAAGAGCTCCAAGATGCAGCACAAGTGCAAGCTTGGCACTGGGAAAACAATGTCAGCTCCTTCTAGCAATGCAAAACAGGTGATCATAGAATCATAGATTCATCAATGTTGGACAAGACCTTTAAGATCATCAAGTCCAACCATTAACCATATTCTACCAAGTCCACCACTAAGCTGTGTCCCCAGGCACATCTAGGATCAAGGACCCGATTCTGCTACAGCACTTCAGGTGCATCCAGCACTGCAAAGAGAGGGTTGCTGAAAGGTGTGAGAGGTGGCTGGGGCATCCTACACAGAACCCACACAGCACCCAAGAAATTCCTGCAGTTTTGACATGTCCCCTTGACAGTAAAATTAGCCAGTCATGCTGTGTTGGAGAGAATTGCCCGACCAAGCAGCAAAAGCAGTGCCATGTGACTTCCACAAGTAACTATGGTAACCCGGAGCAAATAAATGCTATTTTCAAACCACAGCCAGAACCTCCTCATGGGAAGCCCTGGTTGATCCCCACTCCCACATGAGTGCTGATGTCCAGGCATGGATGCCCTGCAGAGGGAAGGATGAAGAAGACCAGCATAGTGTGTGCTCCTGAAGAGGACCAGAAGCTCCTCCTGTTAGCCTCCTGGCATGTCAGGAAAAGAACGGGTGATAAAAACCCACAGCTTTTATCTGCACTGTCCCCAGGAGCTGAAGTAAATGCAGAAGCAAGGGTGTTTTCCCAACTGTGTTCACCAGCAAACATGGTATGAGAAGAGAAAGATCAAAGATTTTATATAGGGCAGCAAAGTCCTGGACAGAGAGATGAGAAGGGAACAAGGGTAGGGTAGGGTAGGGTAGGGTAGGGTAGGGTAGGGTAGAATAGAGGGTTAGGGGCCCCTACTTTGCCTCATCAAGAAGTCTATCATGGGGTAGTGTTCCAGATAAGGACTTAACAACAGCTCGGGATGGAAATCGGTTAATTAAGACCCAAGTAAAGCAAGAGAAACATCCTTTGTAAATCACCCAAGGTCCTGACCTCCTGGGAGATGGTGTCACCCCAGGGACTTGGGAAGTGGGGAGGAGCTGGGGAACAGTCCCTCCTGAGCCCCATGACTCTGGCCGTGTGATTTCAGCGCGACATCGCAGGAGGCACACTGAATGAGGAAATACTCTGTCTGGCTTTGCTCTGTTGTTGGCGAGGATTTGCTGCTGAAACTGAGGGCGATGGGTCCCCTGCCAGCCCTCCTTTTCCCATGCCTGCTCCTGGCACCAGTTCATCTCCACTGAGCCCCTTTCCCAGCCCTGGCCCAGAGCCTTCCCAGGCCTGTTGTGTGCTGAGCTGTGGGGCCCTGGGAGGTATAGAGCATTTTAATACATTAACACCAAATCCCTGAGGAAAAACAAGCGTGGAGCACCCCTGTCCTGCAGCAGTGCCCCTCCATGCCAGCACCTCCAGAGGGGCAGGGTGCTCCCAGATGGATTTCCAGCACCCTTCTAGCCTTGCTTCATAATGTGGGCAAAGCCACCAGCATCACTGCGACATTCAGAAACAGGAGCCTGGAGCACGTACGAATCCCCAGGCAAAGAGCTGGACCAGTCTGCTGAAACCCACTTGGGGTCAGGGCAGAGAAGCAGCCCCACTGTCCATGAAAGCAGCACCAAGCAGCCTGTGGATGGCTTCTGCTCACTAAAAGCAGCAGGTGAAAGCTGGAGCCCTGTGTCTAGTTGCTCTCCATCACATTTTGTCCATGCAAAGATGGATGCGCAGTCCCAGGGCAGTGGGAAAGGCATCTACCACAAGGCTACTCAGAAAGTGCCCCCCAGAAGGTTGTGGCACCCAGAGCTTGCACCTGCTGGAAAGCCCATCTCAACCCTCTGCTCCCTTCCTCAGGATGGGAAGACACAACCTAAAATCACCCTTTGGTTGCGGAGCTGGGTTAATCCAGCCCAAAATTAAATAGCATAACTGGAGATGACGAAGTCACAGCCTCCACAACAAATGCATGCATGCATTCAGTGGCAGCCTGGTAAGCATCTGCCTGATGGTGTGAGGAGGGTGAGTGCGAGTTGCTGTGGGAACAGTAATATGGGTTGTTCTGACTCTGGGTTTCTGGCTCTTTGCCTTTGATATTGTGCTTGCCTCCCAGTTTCGTGTTTAATTTTGTTCCATCCTTTGGTCATCCTTTCCCTGAGGAAGAAAGCTTTCCTGCACCTCCCTGAGGTGGGAGAACCTCAGGTGACCCTGCTTAGTGGTGGCAGTGGGGCCAGTGGCACTCTGGGGGGGGCTGTATGGGGTGCAGCACCCACGAGGG
Organism: Chloroceryle amazona; assembly: GCA_027560015.1. Taxonomy (NCBI): domain Eukaryota; kingdom Metazoa; phylum Chordata; class Aves; order Coraciiformes; family Cerylidae; genus Chloroceryle; species Chloroceryle amazona. Next base: position 7,334 of record JANHFX010006493.1, read on the forward strand.
GCAGAGCGGATCGGGCTCCAGTGAGCAGGATGAGGGGGACCCCAGCCAAGCAGTGCCTGTTGCTCCAGGGTCTGCGTGAGAGACCGGCTGCAGCAGCAGAGTGGTGGTGGTGGTGGAAATGCCACACTGTTAAACAGCAAGAGTGTAGAAAGGACTTCATGGCATTAAATTGCTCTTGGGTACCCCCTGCAGCTTGCCTGGCACCTGGGCATGACAGGGTGCTGTGCTGTCACCAGCATCCAACCAGTCCTTCCCCTCCTCTGATCCACGTGGGCTCTGTGCATTCACCCGAACCACCCATTGCAGCCACATCTGGGGCAAGCAATGTGGCTCAGCAGGCATCCCAGGAGCATGCCCAGCACATAGTCCCTCCACTGGCCGTGGTCACTCTGGGGTCATATGGGGCAAGTGAAGGAGGACTGGGCAGTCTTGGATGGATGGAAGGAGATGGATGGTCCTGTCACCCAGACCTTGCCTGCATGTGTACCCTGAAGAGAGGAATGTGTTTGCCCCGGGACTTGTGGCAGGAACCACACTGGTCCCACCATGATCTCTTCTTGCTTCTGCCTCCCTGGCTCCAGCAGCAGGGGAACGAGCAGGGCTAAATAAATACAGGGCACAAAAGAAAATGTAAAATGAAATATTATGGAAGAAATCATTGTCAAAAGCACAAACCAAATCCTTTATATGAATCAGCAATTTCTGGTGCAAACCCAATCAATTTATTAGACCTTTAGTGCTGGAGAACTGAAACCCAGAGCAAATGAGTTCCAAATGATGAGAGTGGGAGAAGGAGGAAGAAGATGATGAAGAGGAGAAGGACAAGAGGGCTTGGCTCAAGATGTTCATGCTCCCCGGGATTTTGGCTGTGACCACAGTGCAGGGGCAAGGGGCACAGATGCAAAGGGTGGCGGGAGAACAGCTCAGCCCCTGGCGGTGCCACCAAGCCGGCGCTCAGCCTCTCTGCAGACATGGTGTCCTCCGGCTGTGGCTGCCACAACTCGTGAGCTCGCTGCTACAAGGAGGCTCTTTGTTCACCAGTGATGGCCACTCTCTAGGCGGATGGGAGTGATGGTGTGGAGATGGTGCCAGATGACTTGTGGGAAGCCGCCAGTCAGCGAGGGGCAGCGGGGTCAGGGATGCTAGGTGGCACGGAGCTGGGCACAGGGAGAGGAGGAGGTGGTGTCTTGGCACATGGTGGAACAGGAGCTGCTGCATAGGGCAGCCTGGGCTGCCTGGTGGTACCCAGGAGCTGCATGGGGATGCCAGTAGGTGCCTGGAGGCACAGGGGGAGGCATCCTCTGGGGGCCCCTAAAATCCACCCTATTCCCTGGGCCCCCACCTGAAACAGTGATGCCAGCGTTGCCGCAGCCCACAGCTGTCCTCGTGGCTTCAAAGCCCTCGCCAGGCGCCATGTCAGTGCCCCTCACATGGCAGCTTCGTGGGTAAATCCTGTGGGTGCAGACATCTGGGCCCATCCTTACTGGCAAGGATGCTCATGCCACCCTCTCTCTGAGCTCTGTACCCTACGGGGACCCCTCATTGCGGCCCAGTCAGGCATGGTGCCCAGAGAGATGCCCGCCCTGGACAAGGGCTGGCAGCAATGCAGCTGGACAAAGGCACGGTGGGCACCAGCCTGGCACAGAGCCCAGCACAAGGAGTGAGATGTGGCACCACCAGACACTGCTCCCCTCTCCCACCCAAACTTGGTGAACAAGCTGCCAGTGCCACCAGTGCTGCCAGTGCACAATTGATCTGGACCTCTGGGTCCTCACCCTAGTGAAAGGCTTCCTGATGTCAACTGGGGATGCTGGAAACCTTCGTTAGTAATAACGGCCACTGCCACAGCTGCAGGGGCAGTACCATGCTGACTATGCATCCCAGGGTGCAATGCTGCAGGAGAAACAACATGGTGAGGAGGAGTGGTAGTGATGGTGGCGGTGGCAATGACGGTGGTCATAGTAATGGTGATGTTATTGCTTGTGGTGGGACCCACAGCCCCTGCATCCACCTCTGGCATGGCTCAGGATGGGGTCCTCCCTCTGGGGCTCTAACCCACAGCCCTCTCCTCCTGTCCTGCCTGCTCTGCACTTTTCAGCTAGTCCCTGCCACATGCCACACACCCAATGTCCCCATGGAGACCTGGTGACAGACTGCAAGCCCATCTGCTCTGCTGAACCCTGTCCTCAAGCCAGCCCCAAGCAAGTGCCCAGCACCTCTGCTTCATGCAGTGATGGGGCTGTTTGTGTTCAACCAGCAGGCAGGGAATTTGCCAAGCAGGATTTAAATCCTGTTCTCACCTTCTCTGTGAGCTTTGACAAAGCTGAGGTGTCCAGAAAAGTGGCAACAGTGCAAAAAGGCAGGTGGTCCTCAACTAGTTAAAAGCTCTGGTATTTTAGGACATCAGAAGATCAGCAGGATATGCAGCAGCAGCAAAAGCAGGCACAGGCAACTCTTAATGAACGCTCCAAATCCAGAGTTAACATGTTTTTATTCTAGAGTACCCTGGCTAACAGAAATGGCATCAGTCATCCTTTTAGGACAGGCTTCAGCAGTTTCTCTGGGATGCTTTGCAATGGGGTTAGCTCAGAGTGGGGTTGCCTGCACCCTGCCTGTGGCAGGGGGTGGGTGGCAGCACCCGTGGTGTGGTGATATCATAGTTCAAACCCAGCCCACCCATTCCCCTCCAGCCCCAGGGGAAAAGGATGGACCAGAGGCAGCGGCCGCCACCTCGAAAGGGAGCAAGAGATGCACCAGGGAGATGGCGATTGCCAGTAGGATGCTGTTGGGACTGGGCCCCGGGAGGAGGTGGACCGCAGGGGGTAGAGACCCCCAGCGGGGGCTCCAAGCCATCAAGGCCCCATGGGCACAGCTACGTTCCCGTGAGGATCCCATGGCAGGACAGCACAGCACGGCACAGGGGACATGGGCCCTGCACAGGAGATGGGATACAGCGGGCACAACATATGGACAGGACGCAGGGGATGTGGCATTTGGGATGCACCGTGGGGGACATTTCACTGAGGACACGGCACACGGGATGCGTTGTGAGGGACGTGGCACCGGGGACACGGCACGTGGGAAAGGTGACACACCGTGGGGGACACGCCACCGGAGGGGGCCACAGCAGATGGGCAAGGGGACACGCCAAGGGAGACGGGCCACCGGGCACCCGGCGCAGCGAGG
>JANHFX010006494.1:8706-22775 GCA_027560015.1 Chloroceryle amazona
TGGCCTGGCAGAGAGGGACCTGGGAGTACTGGTTGATTACCAGCTGAACATGAGTCAGCAGTGTGCCCAGGTGGCACGGAAGGCCAATGGCATCTTGGCCTGTATCAGGAATAGCGTGGCCAGCAGGTCCAGGGATGTCATTCTTCCCCTGTACTCGGCACTGGTGAGGCCTTACCTCGAGTACTGGGTGCAGTTCTGGGCCCCTCACTTCAAGAAGGATATTGAGGTGCTGGAGCGGGTCCAGAGGAGAGCGATGAGGCTGGGGAAGGGACTGCAGGGAAAGTCTTATGAGGAGAGGCTGAGGGAGCTGGGGTTGTTCAACTTGGAGAAGACTCAGGGGGGACCTTATCACTCTTTATAACTACCTGAAGAGAAGTTGTAGTCAGGTGGGGGTCAGTCTCTTCCCCCAGGGAACTAGTGACAGGACAAGAAGGCATGGCCTGAAGCTGTGCCAGGGGAGGTTTAGGTCGGATATTAGGAAGCACTTCCTCACAGAAAGGGTGATTAGATACTGGAATGGACTTCCCAGGGAAGTGGTGGAGTTGCCATCCTTAGACGTGTTTAAGAAAAGGCTGGATGTGACACTTAGTGACATGGTCTACCTGATGTCATGGTGTTGGGTCATCAGCTGGACTTGATGATGTTGGAGGTCTATTCCAGTATGAGTGATTCTGTGATTCAGAGGGCTGTGATCAGTGGCGCAAAATCTTGTCAGAGGCCAGTTGCTAGTGGTGTTCCCCAGGGGTTAGTACTGGATCCAGTCTTGATCAACAACACATATGAAGAGACGGAGTGTACCCTCAGCAAGTTTACTGATGATACAAAACTGGAAAGAGTGGCTGGTACACACTAATTCTGTGCTGCCATTCAGTGAGATCTGGATAAACTGGAGAGTTGTACAGAGGGGAAGCTAATGAAATTCAACAGGACAATTATGGAGTCCTCCACCTGGGGAGCAACAACCCCACACACCAGTACAGGTTAGGCATTGACCTGCTGGAAAGCAGCTCCATGAAGAAGGACCTTGGAGTGAAGTTGAACAATAAGTTAATCATGAGACAGCAATGTGCTCTTGTGGCCAAGAAGGCCAATGGTATCCTGCTATTCATTAAGAAGAATGTGACCCCCAGGTTAAGGGAGGGCATCGTCTCCCACAACCCTGACCTGGTGAAGCCACAGCTGGAGTTTTGTGTCCAGTTCTGAGTTCCTCAGTTCAGCAGAGACAGGGAACTACTGCAGTGAGTCCAATGGAGGACCACAAGGATGATTACTGAGACTGAAAGGGGATCTTATCAGTGTTTATTAATATCTTAAGGGTGGGTGTCGAGAGGATGGGGTCAATCTTTTTTCAGTGGTGCTTAGTGATAGGAGAAGGGGCAATGTGAGCAAACTGGAATGTAGGAAGTTCCACCTCTATATGAGGAAAAAATTCTTCACTGTGAGACTGACAGAGCCCTGGAACAGGCTTCCCAGAGACATTGTGGAGTTTCCTTCTTTGGAGACTTTCAAAACCCACCTGGATGGGATCATCTGTGGCCTGCCCTAGGCGATACTGCTTTGGCAGGGGGGTTTGACTAGATGATCTCCAGAGGTCCCTTCCAGCTCCTACCTGTGATTCTATGATTCTGTGATTCCCTCTGAAAAGCAAGTAATCCCTTCTAATGGGTTGTTAAAGGTGTTACCTAAGAATGTATTTCCCTCATTGTGTGTTGCAATCAATGTGCTGATTGTTTAGACATATGACTTTAACAAGTCTATACCAAAATTCCAAGCTGCTCTAATGCCTTGCTGACTGCAAATTTTCCACATGTCCCCAGCCAAAAACGCTAGATTCCTTCTGACAGCTTCTATAATACATAAATTATTAGCCATGGAAAGCACCATGTGACATCAAAAGTTAGTTAGCAATACAGAAATGAATCAAATTGAAATTCAGGTTAAAGAAGGGATACTTGAACACTCTATGTTCGTTTTTACATTTGTATGTAAACTACCTGTATTTTCTCATGTGCCTGAAGCTGTGAAAGTTCCTTTCTTCTGTTGCAGTGTGATACCATGCAAAGTAATCAGCTGGTATTTTAATCAGCTCACATAGTCAATGAGGTATAGTGCCTGAGAGCCTGCCAGACTCTCAGAAATCCATCTGACTAGAGGACTGGTGTTGTCTTCCTTTTCTGAGATGAGGACTGGTGTTGTCTTCCTTTCCTGAGATGAATAATGGACTCAAGCCTCTGCTAACAGAAAAACTGGGAACTGAAGCAGCACACTCTCTGTGAGAAGGGGTGAAAATACCCTTTCTTTGGATGAAAATATACATTCACCTTTTTTAACAGTACCTGTTCATTCTTTCTCAAATTGTTGTCTGGGCTCCAATGGACCCAGAGCCAAAGCAAACAGGCGTGGTGTTATTGAAGACCATTTTGTACACAGATTTTATCTTTCTGTTTACATTATTTCCTGATCTCACTAGAAAGTAACATGAAATAAATCCAGTAATTTATTTTGTCTAGTTCTCAAAAGGGGTTTAAGTCATGTTTGCTGTGACAGAAGAGAAAAAAGTTCACTCACTTCTGGTTTATCCATACTGATTTGTTTGCCTTAAGCCTCTCATGAAAGAGAAGTCATTAATTCTTTCTCAGAAAAGACCCTGATTTACAAAGGAATTTTCAAAGAAAAATAAAAAGGCAACAGAAGGATGAGGTCCCATTTAAGAGTGGAGTTTCAACAGAGAAATATTCTCAGATATTAATTTTATGACTTATCAAGAAAACACTTCTTTGAAATTTGACAGTGTTTATGAAAATCAAAATTGTTTTCCCCACTGGATGGGTCATATCTAAATATATGACTTCTGTCTACTTTGTATTTATTCAGAGTAAACATAGTGTGTGTGGTACAATTTTTTTTTTTTTTTTTTTTTTTTTCCCTGTGTTCAAAGAGACTGAAGAATTCACTAAAGATTTCTTATCTGGGAGAGAAAGACCTGCCTTTCATCGTCTGATTACTAAGGTCCCATAAAAAAAGTCCAATGCTTGACAGAGCTTCAAATCCTAATCTTTCTTGGCAAGATAGCATCCAAATAACATGAAACCATGGCTTTTGGTGTTCTGCAATGAAAACTTAAGTGGTGTATTAATTATAAATAAACTGGCATGCCAGCACTTAAATGATACTGAAATTTTGCTGCAGCAAGGAAGATTTCAGACAGATAGAGGGGCATTCAAAATTCACTGCCAGGGTTCAGTGCTACAGAATAGATTGGAGTGAGACTGTGGACATACTGTCTCAGTATGTAGAGGAGGCAAGATTTGTGTGATTATTTTTTGAAATACAATTAAACACAGTAAGCATGAATTTTGCTGACAAGTGTTGAAGTTTGATGGTCTCCATTATTTTGGTACACTTTAAAAGCTGGCCATGAAAAGTTTTAAACAGCAGCTTATTCAATCATATCTGTCTCCAGCCAGTCACTCAAATTTCAGTTGGTGGCCAAGCAGTGAAGCAGAAATTAGATATAGTGAGGTATCAGCAAAATCAAGATGGAAATGATGGTAAAAATAACGAAAAACAAACAAACAAGCAGACAACACAACAACTACAACAACAAACATAGAGCAAGAATAGATAAAGTACTGGTATAACCAGAGAAAAAATGACAGAAGAGCCATGAAAAAAATAATAATTCTGGTGAATATGAGACTGTAGTCTCCTGGAACAGACTTTTTGAGGCAAATTACCTATTAATTCTTATAAATAAACTACCCATTAATATTGTTTTTTCCTCAAGATATTTAGAGTTGTAAGAAGTAATCAAATAAATATTTTTTTTCTTTTGTTATGTATTATCCATAATGAAAGTGTAGTATTTGCAAAAGTTCAGAGGAAATGTAATTTCATATATATGCAGTCCTAGATTTAAACTAAAGGCAGAATTCTGGTTCAGTTTATGAGTTATCAGGTTCAAAGTGCAACCACAACAGGTCCTGGAGACTGAGGAAAAGAAGGTATTTAAACAATTCGTAGTAGGAAATTGAAGTAGGGAGTAAGGGCATGGTGATGGCACATGGTGTATATCTGCTCCTGAACATATTCATGTAATAGTTTATATACAAGCAGACAATTTAAAATCAACATAAATATACAAAGTATAACACTTGTTTTCTGATGTGAACCTAGGGGAATACAGCTGTCACTGATACGCAGAATTAGTCTTAATTAATTAGCATTGCTTCCTATTTTAGATTAATAACTGTATGAATGCTGCTTAAAATAAATATCTGTGACTGTACTTTTACATACCTATTATATTTAACCAAAGCAGGTGCAATTCACTTGTCCCCTTACTGGCCTGAGTCTTGATTTTGTTTGGACCTGTACAGAATTCAATGCCTACAATAAAACATTTCCAGTGTCATTGAAGATGCTGGGATAAGGAAAGATGAAGTGATCACACTGCATATTTGTGTCAGAAGTTGAAATAAAGCCCAGTGTCCTGATTTCACAGTTGCAAACTAATGCTGCTCATGCCCTCTTGCATAAATCTTAACATCGGACATATTCTTTCAATTGTATAAAATAAAATCCTGCACTGGTGACACTTTAAAGGTTTTCTCCCTTCTTTGAGAGTTGTTTCCTCCATTTCAGGAAAGGAAATTGAAGCGGAAAAAAAATGTTTTGCATACATCATTGATGCTCATTTTAGCTCCTGACCTCACCCTAGTCAATTAAGAAATCCTTGGAGCCTCAAGATAGCATCTGACTTGCAGAGCACTGGGTGCCTCCTGCTTCATTTGCTGTTCATATTGCCCTAACAGGAAAGCATGTTTAACAAATTAAGAAGGGTATGGAGAGTGTGTTTCTGTGTCCATACATACACACACATGCTTATATGCACATATTCATGCACTCATGCACATACATATATTTATACACATATATCTCTTGGACACTGTGAGTCTATAACAGGCCCAAAGTTTCCCGAATTTTTTTTTTATTTATTAGAAAAAATTATATAGGCACAATAAATGTGCTTATACATCTATGTGCAAAAATATTTTTTCATGCTTAAAGATATATCTGAGTGTTAAAATAGGTATTTTCTTATTTATGCATCAAAATGAATGTGTATGCACTCTGTGTACACATCAAATGGAATGTGGGTCCAGCAGATCCTTTAAGCTTTGAAATAATGTGACAAAGCACAGAAATAATGTAGACGTAAATTTCACTTGGGGAGGGAGGATAGATTTTTACCTTTTTTAATAGCAAAGAATGGGATATATTAAATGAATGCAATTGTGAATGCTGTGAATAAGGGAATTATGCAGCTGAATGTAATTCCAAACCATGTGGCAGACAAAATGCACCTCACAGAGAAAGATGGTAACATGGGAAGGGCCTATCTATCTTACCCAGCAATTACCTGTTTGTGGGCTTCATGGCATTAATTTCTTTCCACCTCTCACCCCTGGTATCTCCTTTGACCACTTAATTTTCTTCAACAGCCTCATACAAGACTAAGGATAAAGAGTTCATCAAAGATAGTATCAGAAGATTGAAAGCAGAAACTCCATGTTCATGTAAGGTTTTCTTCCTCAAACAAGGTGGCAGCAACTTGGTATATATTTATGGCAGGAGGCAAGGAAGGGATACATGTCTGTTTGCAGCATGCTGGCCTCTTGCTGCCTAGGTGAGCTGCCAAAGATTGATCACACAGAGCAGCAGTGCAAATGAGTGACGAATTACAAACCTATAACACTAATGAGAATCCAACGTCTACCTTAACTGGAAAGCTGCAATTATTGCTGTTGGATCAAGCCTCAAAAATGCTGCAGGCACAATATAGTTTAAGCTGCATATTTATGTTCCAGAAAATGACCCCTCTGGAGAATACATTGCACTGACCTTCAGCTTAATAAGCCCATGTCCTCTTCTCCTTTCCTGGTTTTGAAATGGATCCCCCCAAGCCTTTTAAAGGCTGTCATCTATCATTTTACTCTTTCTCCTTCTGCTATGGGATAGCAGAGATGAGTCTGAGAAGGTTGGAGGTGAAGCTGCTGATAAGTAGCTCTGAATTTTAAGAAATTAACTTTGAATAAAAAAAAAAAGAAAAAATCCAGTGAAAAGGAATTTTTATCTTTCTCCTCTACTAAAGGAAAACCCTAGGAGTCTCAGCCTTGGAAAAACACATCATAAGCAGATATGAATCAGCCTAGCTCTTCTGAGTGCAGTGCTGGTTCACTAGTGGAAGCAGCTTTTCCTAAGCCCTGGAGTAGGCAAAATCCTTCTTTGTCCTTTTCTTCATTTTTCTCATGCCTGTCATGAAACTTATTTTTATGCTTCCTTTTTCCTTATGCCTCACTGTCCTGTCAAATTAGCATGAGCAGCACAACACTTCAGTCACCAAAATCAACTTTGTTTATTGTACCTAATGTTTAAGTGCTTATTTATGTTCTATTCAGGCACATCCCGTGTCCTAGAGGTGGGACAGGAAAAAAAAATCCATGTTGTTTACTCTTTTTATTCATGAAGAATTTGAAATCTCTTTGACTCTTAAAGGAAGCCTATCTTCACATCAAGGTAGCACTTTTCTTTGTATAACCTCCTATTAGTTTTGAAATGATGTTTTAATTGTGGCTCATATTAATTCTGAGCAGTAAAATCAAGTAAAATAGAAAAGACAAAATTTCTGAATTCACAGAACATATTTATTGTAGAAAAAGCCAAACATATTACAACTTTTTTCTTTGCCCTGGTCACTAAATCCAAGCCCTTCACAGTGTTCATTGTGAACAAGAGTTGGTTAAATCTGAAAACTGGGAGTAGCAGTCACCTACAGGATCACATAAGAAAAACCCTATATACACTGACAGACAGGATTATTTAAGAAAATATCAGAATATTAGAATCATTATTCCTGTCATGGTTTTGGCTGGGATAGAGCTAATTTCCTTCATAGTAGCTGGTGCAGTGCTGTGTTTTGGATTTAGTATGAGAAGAACGTTGGTAACACACGGGTGTTTTAGTTATTGCCAAGTAGTACTTACCCTAAAACAAAGATTTTCCAGTTTTCCATGCTCTGCAAGTGAGCAGGTGCATAAGAAGCTGGGAGGGGGCATGGCCAAGACAGCTGACCTGAACTATCCAAAGAGACTTTCTATTCCATAGGATGTCATGCTCAGTATATAACCTGGGGAAAAGTGGCTGGGAGGTGCCAAACACAGCTCAGAGATTCGGCTGGGCATTGGTCAGCAGGGCATGAGCAACTGTATTGTGGTATTGTGCATCACTTGTTTTGTATATTCTATTATTATTGCTAAAATTATTACTACTATTAATAGTTGTTCCCCTCCCTTTTCTGTCCAGTTTAAAACTGTCTCTATCTCAGTTAATGAGGTTTACTTTTTTGTTTGTCTGTTTTGTTTTGTTTTTTTCCCCTAATTCTCTTCCCGATCCTACTGAGTGGAGGTGAGCAAGGGGCTGTTTGGTGCTTATTTGCTGACTGGAGTTGAAGCCACAACAGTTTCAGACAGCATTCTCACTTTGAAACACTTTCTTAGTTGTGATCTAGAAAACTTACAGAAGAGGTTAGATCTTAATAAAACAGCTTTATTTCAGGCAGTATCTTGAATAGCATGCCTGAGGACTTTGGTGATTGTTCCTTCACAAGCACACCTGGACTGTGTCAACAAAATGTGCCAGTGATCAGATTATTTATTTAAAAGTGCATTTTCCACCCTTGTATGACTGTAATCATAAAACAAGTGCATTGTACAGTGATGGTAAATGAAGCTTGCAGGTCTATGCTGGAAATTAACATGGTCACAGGTAAAGGTTCCTTGGTCTTGACTGTGAATCCCTTGTTTCTTCAGAAGAACTGTTCCTGTTTAGACCAACTGTATGAGAAGACTTCAAAGCTGGTGCCTGAATCTACCAGCTTTTCTGATGTTATACTTGGATTTCAAATTGGCCAGACATTTAGGCAAGGCTAACATGTTGCAGGGATGAAACAATTTTGACTGTGACTGCTTGTTCTGTTGGGTGGGTGAAGGGGGATAAAGATACACTGGAGCTGTATGTGATCCTGGCAAGAGGGTAAGATGTGTAAAAGTGACTCACAGTCTATCTACAGCACATTGTTATGTTTTGGATCAGCACTGAATCACCTGATATTCCTGCAGTACTGTGTATCTAATACCCCAGGATCAAACTGTTTTTTCAAAGTGCAGGAGTATATGTGTGGTGCTTGGGTGGGACCAAGATAAATTTGGAAATAGGAGAAATAAAAGATGAAGTACTATGCTAGTGTGCTTTGGATAATATAATATAGTTGTGGGGTCACAGGCTATTTCCTATTCTTCTCCCTCTCCTGCCCAACTACATTATAGCAGGACCCTGTCCTGGGCAGTGCTAGCATTGAGTAGTGTCCTACCTAATTAGATTTCCCTCTCATTTGGGCTAATTAGCCTAGACATTAAATTAATATGCTTAAACTATTTCCAATTCTAGACTTAAGTTTTCAAGCATTTGGGGAATTCTGCCTGACAATATGTTGCATAGCTTAAGTAGTGTTTGCAATACCAAGATGTATAACCAGATATACCATCTCTGTGCTCTTTCAGTTTGGACATCAGCACACAGCTATTTGGGTGCTTTTTGAAAACCTGTACTTGGAAAAGCTTCAGGAAAGAAATGAGACTGCCCTTTTGTCTGTCTCTGTGGACAGAGCCTTACACAGTGTGCTCTACTGAAATATAAATAATAAAGAAGTTTCTCTCCTTGTGGACTTGGTTGTATGATCTACTTGTGAAAAAGTGGTTTTAAGGATGCCTTCATTGTGTATGTTGTTTAAAAATTAAGAAAGATAGGTGACACATTTAAAGGCTGTCTTGAAAAGCGAAGTTGCAATTCAAACTGAATTTTAACCAGTATTTGAAATGTCTTTATTTTGGACCTAAGTTTATCTTTGTTATCAAATTAACAGCTATCTTTAAAATGCTCAAAGGAATAATTGTATAAGAGAGGAGAAAAAAACAGACTGGAATAAGTAGACATAAGGCGATGTCAGCACAAATATATGTGTGTGTATGTGTGTGTATGCAATACACATGTGTGTATAAACTATTGGTAGTATCTGTATAACTATACTATAATTTGGAAACTTGGTGTGTGTGACTTCCATTAAGAGCAGTCTTTCCAGTAGAATGAATAGTGTAGCAATAAAACTAGTCTTATAGCTCTCCCATCACTTCTCTGATGCGTACTTACTTAAAGCCCTGAGGGAAGCGAAGTCTTTTCAGACTTTCTATATGAGTAGAGAATTTGACTTACTCAAATACTTGAATTTTATTTATTTATTTATTTGTTTGTTTATTTATTTTTTGCAGAAGACGTTACTTTAGCATCTTGACAAAGTGTGGGTGGGTGAACAAGAAGATTCTTTTGGGTCAAGAAAAATTTCTTTAAACAAAAAAGGGAAGATTCATATGGGATAATAAATATTGCTGTAAAATAGATAGAAATTAAGTTCCCCTACAATAAAAAGAAAGTATTAACACTAAAAAGTCTTTAAAAAAATACAGAAGCAGAAGCAAATTCTAAAAATAACATGACTGCAGAAGGACATCCTCCTAAAATGTTACCACTGAGAGATTCTTTCAGCTCTGACTGGATTTTAATGTTTTTATCTCTTTTCCCAGTACCAGTTGCTAAGGTTTATCAAAAACAAAAGCAGACTGTCCTTGACTTCAGAAGGAGCGAAAACCAGTCTCTAAACTGTTACTCAATTTCCAGAGAAATCTTTGGCTGTCAGAACTGCATTCAACTCATAGTACATAATCTACACAGAATAAGTTAGCTTGTAAATGTATTTATAGGGTCCTTTGGAATTCTTGTTTTCTGTTAGTGTTCTTTTAAAAGCCAGGTAATGTTGTGGAAACTAATATCACTGTTTCACTGAAGCTCTGAGCAATGTTTTATTTCTCGTTTTAGTTTTAATGAGAGCATGTTGCTTGCTGCTAATAGAGCTGAGTAAACAATCTATGTACATTTTATTCAATTACTTTAGCTCTTTTTCTTCTTATGGTAATTACCTATGAGCGGACAATGATTGCTACCATTTGTTTGTTGCTCCCAACTGCTTGCTGATTATTCTGCACAAGCAGCTCGTAGCCTGTGTTATTGCAAACTGACTGCTTTCGAGTATTCTCCTGGGGATCGGCTTTTGGTTGCCTAAAGCCAAGTACTTGTTTCTTTTCCATGATTGGATGATTTACTTTGCCACAGAACATTATTTGTTTAATAAATGCATAACTTCATCATGCAACATACTCTCTAGACCAGCTACACCATGATGATGAGAACCTACATATTAAGTACAATATCTGTCATGAAAAAAGAAATCCTGGTAAATATACTTATTCCAAAGCTGACATAGCAGTCACTGTGCAGGCATGTATTTAATTTTGCTGTTGGTGCTATCAATTAGAAGTGTTTCATTCATGTTTCTGTCAAAACAATTTCAATTGTCATCAGCAAATTAACTCATAATAAGACATTTAGAATTTGGCATTAATTCTTTACTAGGTTGTAATGTTTCTTTTTAGTCCCTGGATTCATTTTACATGGAAAAAGCAATGGATAGATGACTATGGTGTGCATCAAACTAAATACATTTCTGAAAGACTTTTCAGTGCTAATATCATAGCAAATCTCTTTTTACTTTACTAATTCTACTTTACTAAAACATCTTGGGGTTTTTTAATGTTAAATAATAATCCTTTTGCAGGCCTTTTCATGAAACAACATTCTTAGCTATTGAAAACAAAATTATTCCAAAATTATTAACACATTTAGCATAACTTCTAATCTGAGTCATATTACAAAGAAATCTGAAATAAAATAAAGACAATCTGAGAAATTTGGATCCTTACATGAGTCCCTTATTCAGTCAGACTTGATGAGTGAATCAATTGTCACAGCCAAGATCACTTCTCTGTGGTCAGTACCATGTGAGACAAGTTATTGTTACCTTTTTTAATACAGCATACAACACCATGCAGATTTTTTATATACTCTAATATAAAACTACAACTGTGATTAAGCCATAGACTTGAATCTTTCCTCAGAACTCATTTTTGCTAGTCAAGCTTGGTTATTGACTGAAAAAACTTAGTTCACCTCAGTTTCTGATGTTTCTCATTATTTCATCAGCCTGGAACCTAGTATTGAGGGTCCTATTTTGATTCACAATAGATTAACAAGTCTATCCTCTTACTAATGGATTATGCTGACTGTCAAATGATAGGGCATAATAGGAATTTCCAAGGAGTGATTTGTGAGGCTTTGATTTGTCCCTGCACTAGATACTCTGTAGTGGGTCTAATAGAAGCAAATCTACAAAGCTGCAGTAGATTACAAAACGAATGAACAAACTGTGACAACTATGGTAACTCAAAATTCTTTTATAAAAGTCTGTAAACTAAATAAGACCATTTGAAATTATCCCTCCTGACATGTAATTTAAGCAAATACTATTAGGCTAAGTAAAGATATTTTTTTTTTTTTTTTTCATTTACTATTTACCATGATGTTTTCTACTTCAGACCTGAGCACTTAAGTCAAGTGCTGGTTTCTGTTTCCAAGACTTCTGTTTCTGCTCTCCTGCAGTGTAAAGGCCTGCAGGTAGGGCATTTACATTCTGACTTTAGTTCCTCCAGCTGTAAAAATAAAGTTTGCCTTTATTTTTTCTTTTAATGTGCTTGTGGATGAGTGAAAGTTGATATTCATAAAACAGTAAGTATTGTCTACTATTTGACACCCACTTGGACATTTTGCATGTAAAACACCTCTAGACAATCTAGAGATTGTCTTAATTAATCTAACTAATTTAAAGAGATTAGCTCAGATCTTGATATTATTTTCTTGCTGTGATAACTTGAAGAAGAAGGTATGGATTTAAGGTTTTATGACCAAGGAACTGGGATGTTCAAATCTTCCATAGCAACAGGAAGTGATCCACAACATCTGGCATCATCTAATTAAAACCCAAAAAAATAACATGATTGTGAAGTTCACTTTAAGACATTCTTTGTTGTTTTAAAAGCTGAACCAAGTTTCCCCTACCCAAAAAAGTTAGCATCTTTGCGTAAGTCAAAAAGCAGTCACAATCCAATCAGAATGTCCTTCAGCCAATGGCTACTAATGAAAAGAATGAGAGGTTAATGTTGAGTTCTACAGCACTGTCACTGAAGGAAAAAGATATGAAAAGCAGCAGCATTTATGAAGCAATTTTTAAATTTTGCTCCCATTAGAGTTTGCATGGATACATGCCATGGCTTGGCTTCCATTGTCTCTGTTACTAGAGATTCAAGAAACCAGATGGTCAGGGAAAATCTGAAGTTCTATGCACACTTTTTAAAGGTTAGCGATATGTGGAAAAAAGATACTGTTACTTACACATTATCTTTGAAGTGAAGATAATGTTCAGTGACACAAAACCAAAACATATCTTGCTATGCATTACGCTTTACTGTTAGGCTCATTATAGCCATGCTAATTCTTCCCAGGAAGGTTTTGATTTTCTTTCCAGGTGCTGCAAATTGAAATAGGTTGTTACAGTGAAGAACTGATTTTTCAACTTTGTTATTCTGGTTTTATCTCTATCAAGCTCCAGCTTGCCAGAAATATCTCCTGAAACATGATTCAGCTGACAAATCAAATGAATCTGGGTTGTCAGGCTGTAAATTGCAAATGTAAGAAATCATAATCTCTCTAGAAATATAAAAATAAGAAAGCCCAATATACAAATTGTATGAGTCTCAATAATCATAAAGATTAATTTAAATTGCCTACATAGTATTATACTAGAGTTGTGTATGACCATCTCCCACTTTTGGATTGCCTGTCCCTGTTGATTATGCTCAGTTATTCCCTACCCTGAGACAAGAACAAAGAAAATCCTCAAGAGATGACTATCTATAATGTCTCTACTATTAGGAAGATAGCTGAACTTTTAAAAGTGTATCTCTGAGCTCCTTATTATTTAATTGGCTGAACTTAATTTGTAAAAATTGTTTCTCCACAAAAGTTTGGATTTTTTCTTTAAAATGTATGTATGATATATACGTGGGAAAAGGAGAGTTGACTATGTTAGAAGCAGGTTTGTTTTATTTTTCAACCAGAGCTGTAAAAATGTTTTATTATGAAATACTGAAAATTCCTCATGTGAATTATGCTTCAGGTTTATTGTTGATTTCAAGAGGTAGAATACTCAGGTAGATTAGAGCATTTCTGATGCCCTTGTGATAACTGCAAAAAATGCGTTGCCTCTCCAAGGATGAGGAGAAATAAAATTATAGAATAGGAAGTGACGTGCAACTAAAGAACATTCTACAAAGAAAGTATTTGGCTGATTTTCTTTATTCTTTGCCAAGATATGCAAAGCATAACTCCTGTGAAATTCTATGTCTCTTCATAATTTAAGATGCAACAGTTTTGATACAGAGTAAGCAGTAAGTTCAAGGCTATGGTAGGGCTGCCTTTGAAAAACTGGATTTCTTTTAAAAGCAATACTTACAAAAAAGATGTATCAACTATGCATTGTCAATGGGTATAGTGCAGACACAGGAAAAACATTATTCTGTTCTTTCTCACCTGAGGGATCCGAGTTATTTCATTTTAACTCAAGACTGACAGCTGAGTATAACCTGAAACCAGGGACCACCATCTAAAGTCTATTCAAGCCAGGAGAAAGATCTGTACAGATCCCAGTCGTGCTCTCATTGAAGTCTGTAGTAAAGCTCCCAGTGGTACAGACTAGTTGTCAAATCATTTATCTACAAAAGAAATGTAGTGCAAGGAAAAAAAAATATTAAAAAAAAAGAACAAACAGATGTTTTTAAAACTGAATGGGGCAGTATTGCACTGTCAGTTAAAAAGACACTAAGCAGAAGAGATCCTAGCCACTAATTTCTTGAGTCCAGGTGTTTGTAAGCATAGAATCATAGAATCATAGAATAGATTGGGTTGGAAAAGACCTCCAAGATCATCAAGTCCAACCCCTGATCCAA